>NMRB01003792.1:0-20202 GCA_002633025.1 Notospermus geniculatus | reverse complement strand
TTAACCCTCATGTCCTCATGACAAAACATAAACACAGTCTCTTACTAGTACCAGCGATAGGCATCGCGAACTCCTCATCGTCCGGGGCTTCACTAACATACATACATCAGATTACATCAACAATTCCATCTGGTGGCAATCCATAACAATGTCCATCCACAAGGCCTAAACTGCTCAACGATACGTGACTCCGGATATCACCATTGGTCCAGCCTATAGCACTTGGTTGATGGAGTAGGCCTATATTAACCCTTCAAATTCCAAACACCAGATTCATTGTATACAATGTACGCCGCTACTATGACTACTACACGGCTGCCATAACCTACAACTCAATATAATTCTGCCAAGAACAATAAAACCTACCAAAAATATACGTCCTCTATACAGGGTATCTCGTAAACTAGTACCAATCCACTTGGGCAGCACTATTCTAACTTGTACATGAACATTATGTATTAAACAGTGAAATATCGACATAACATATCAAAGTAACGCAACCCACATTACTCAATATATAAACAGAGATTATCATAAACAGCGAAATAGTCTCTCCGAACGTCCCTCTGAATGGCATCACGGCTTTTGCTCATTTCCTCGTCTCCTTTCCTCGTCTTCTTCAGTCGAAATCCGCAATACAGAGGTTTTTCAAGGCGCACCTCCACGAAATCCGCAGTACAGAGGTATTTCAAGGCGCACCTCCACCCCTCCCCGGGAATGCAAAGTGCCCCAGGGTGGAGAATTACAAGTACTACTAAACATGCTAAATAATATTGACTATGAAGGCTACAATATGTTCAACAACCTCAGTTAACCCACTTTTTGAGTAGTGAAAACAGTCTTTTCCATCAGCCGATCAAAATGTCGCAAAAAGTCACGTATGCTATCTCCACTGGCTCTGTAGGTGGTAATAACTTCGATCAATTTGTCCTTTACTGTAACAAGATCTGACCTGCGTGCTCGCCATGATTTCTTGTAGCGATAAGTGAAAAGTTTTACAGCTTGAATGGCTGTGGATGTCACCATTCGGCTGGAATCCATCAGGTTGGCCTCGCACACCTGGTAAAGTTCTGATACGATGTGCAGCTGGGGAATCACCTCCTTCTTGTGGTGAACGACATCTTTAATGAAACTGTACATAACCCTCTTAGTAGCCGTTTTCTTTACTCTCACTTCTTCTGGCATAGCGTCTAATGACAATGCGTCTTCCATGTTGACTACAAACATAAACATGAAAGTAATATAAAACATTAAAGTAATGAATTAACATAATTCCTTATTACTACTATTCTAGAGTATACATGTACACACAACTACATCATGTACATCTAGCCAACGGGCTGTCGCAATTTCAACTCCCTACCCCGTTGCAGCCAGTTGCCTTTATTCTCGCGAATGCGTGTCCACTGTGCAGAGTCGCGTTGGTTTGTGTCACGAGCAAGAGCGCACCCAATAGAAAAGCGGAAGCGGACCGGTTTTGTTATATTACCGCGCGGTCTTAACTGATATGTGTTAGTTGGCGGCTCCTCCTGCGGATCATACAGATCGTCAATCCCAGACGGTGTGTCATCCAGAAGATCTGGACTGGGGATATCCAAGGCAGGCCCCACATCTGGCGTGTGAACATCAACACCGGATGGTTCCACCTCTGGACTCGACACCTCCTGGGGGCCGGAATGAGGGGCTGAGGGTCTAAAGCAGTCCTCCTCCCTTGGGGGTGAGCCTACAACGTCACCAGCAGGGTCCTCAACAACCGGCTTTGGTTCTCTAGCATCGGATTCCTCAGTATCGGGCGGTCCTGGGTGAACAAACTCAACCTCCTCATCTGACTCAGAGTCAGAGGTGTCCTCCGCCTCCTGCTCTGGAACTATATTCTCCGGGTTCCTGGGTATCCCACCCATCTGATTCCCTACCTGGTCCATCTTGTCACCTTGCCTGACGTGAAATCGTCTCAAGTTATTCAAATGTACCACTTTAGTCCGGCGATGCTTCCCATGGAGTGCAGTGATACGATAATTCACCTCGGAAAGTTTATCCTTGACTTGATAAGGCCCTTCCCATGGCTGATGAAATTTGTTGACTTCCTCTGGCTTGAGGTGGTGATTCCTGAGAAGTACCATATCGCCTTCCTGAAATGAAGCATTCTTCAGTTTCTTGTCATAATGGAGCCTCTGCCTCTTCTGGGCTACCTTCAAATTTTCTCTCACTGATCGGTAAGAAGACTCAATGCGTTCCCGCAGGTTGGCAACATATGGTGTCACCTCAGCCGTGGTTGAGTCAGCCGTTCCAATCATCAGATCCAGAGGAATCTGCATTTCACTTCCAAATGTCATCGCAAAAGGGGTCTCCTTTGTTGACTGCTGGACGCTGGACCGGTATGCCATTAGTGCTGATGGAAGTCGATCATCCCAGTCACGACCACTGGCATCAACGAGAGTCGTTAGCATTTTCTTCAAGGTCTTATTCAGGTTCTCAACCTGCCCATTGCATTGGGGATGATACGCCGTTGTGCGCGTCTTCTCAATGCCCAGCAACTGACACATCTCTTTGAATATCTTGGATTCGAAGTTGCCCCCTTGATCGGAATGGATGCTTTCTGGGGCACCAAACCTGCAAACATACTCATTCACAAGGACCCGTGCAGCAGTTGATACTTTTTGATTCTTTAGGGGCCATGCCTCCGGCCACTTTGTAATACCTCTACGTGAAGGCGGGTTGATGGGTCCTACAAAGTCTATGTGTAGCCGCTGATTACGTCTTCCTACTGGAATGCTCTTCATTGGTGCCCTTACCCCATGCGGTGGAGATTTTGACTTTTGGCATTTCTCACAAGTTCGGATGAAATCTTCTACAAGTCGCTTTAAGCCAGGACGCCAACAGCGAGTCCGGACTTTACCATTTGTCTTTCTCATCCCTAAATGACCACCTGGGAAACCTTCATGGGCCTGTTCAAGCACCGGTTTTATAAGTGCTTCTGGCAGAACCAGACGATGCCTAGTGGGCTCATCAGGGGACTGGAAATATAGGACACCATTTTCCATTCTTAACATGTTGATTTCAGCCCAGAGTGCTATGGTTAGCCGGCTGCACCCCAGCAAGTCACACTGTGAGGGTTCGGTCGTGTTGTTGGCAAGGATACGCTGGTAGACGTCCCTAATATCGGGATCTGACTCCTGGGCTTTTCCAATTGCCTCTGGTGACCAATTCAGCTGTGGCAGGGTAGACTGATCTGATGCTTTCTTTGGCTTCCGAAGCGTTGGATCCGATGGTTGTTGCGCTGCTGATACCGGGGCGGTCATCTTAGGAGATACTGTTGGTCCGCATGATGGACAGTCCCCATGCTGGCGATTTCTGCTCGGTCTTCGGGAGAGGGCATCAGCATTCCCATGGAGCTTGCCAGCTCGATGCTCTATGTCGAAGTTGAATTCAGCCAGATGCTCAAGCCACCTGGCTATCTGGCCTGAGGGTTCCTTAAAGTTTAGCAACCACCGCAGTGCGACATTGTCGGTTCTCACTAGGAATTTCTTCCCGAGAAGATAGTATCTGAAATGCTTAGTGAAAGTCACCAGTGCCAGCATTTCCCGACGGGTTGTGCAGTAGTTAACTTCTCCACCTTGAAGACTCTTGCTACCATAAGCTATCACCCGCTCAGACCCATCCTTCTGACGCTGGGATAAGACACCCCCAACCGCATAATCGCTGGCATCAGTGTCCAACACAAACAGACCACCCTCTTCTGAAAAGTCAGGATATGCTAGTACTGGGGCAGTGACCAATGCTTCCTTCAACTTGTTGAATGATGTTTCACAGGTATCTGTCCAATCAAATGTTGCATTCTTTCGTGTCAAGTTGTGAAGTGGTGCAGCCAAATTCGAGAAGTCTTTCACATATCTTTGATAATAGGCCGCCAGCCCCATGAATGACCGGATCTCCGCAACATTCTTTGGTCTTGGCCACTCCAAAACTTGTCGTATCTTTTCCTCATCCGTTGCGATCCCTTCTCCTGAGATCCTGTGTCCCAGCCATTTCAGATTTTTCCGAAGTAGTTTGCATTTTGATGGCTTTAACTTCATGTTGGCCTTCCTCAAACGGCTAAAAACACTTCGCAGTTGGTCAATATGGTCCTCAAATGATGGTGTGTGGACGATGATGTCATCGAGGTATACTAAACAGTACTCCAAACCCCCGAGAACAACATTCATTAGCCTGGTGAATGTGGCGGGTGCCCCAGTAAGTCCAAAAGGCATTGCCAACCATTCATACTGTTTCACTCCCGTGACGAACGCGGTCTTCGCACGATCCTGCTCCGCCACACCCACTTGCCAGTAGCCGCTGGCACAATCTAGGCTACTGAACCAGCATGAACCTGCCAGGCAATTTAAGGTGTCATCAATCCTTGGGAGGGGCTGGGCTGATTTCACTGTGCACTCATTTAACTTTCGGTAGTCCACACACAGTCGGAAAGTACCATCATGTTTCCGTGCGAGGACTATAGGCGAGCTCCAAGGACCTGTGGATTCTTTTATAAGGTTCTTCTTGAGAAGGGCATCAGTTGTCTCATCAACGAAATGTTGCATATGGGGTGGTACTCTCCTGGGTCTCTGCTTGATGGGTTCGGCCTCCTTCGTGTCAATCGTGTGCTCCACAATTGTGGTGTGGCCCAGATCAAAGTCATCCATTGCAAATATGTCTTGGTACTCCTCAATTAGGCCCACCAGGCCGGCACGTTGTGATTCGGTCAGGTCGACTGCATCAATCTCTAGCTTTTGAAGTAGCAAAGTCAGCCGCTCATTCCGTTCTTGGGAGTCGACAGGTTTGGGGTTACAAAGCATGCCCTCACTGGTTGTGTCTACAGCTCCAACCAAGTGACCCTGCCTTGTCCCATAGCAGTCCTCTGCTGACTCCGCTAGTTTGCCATTTTCCTCAGGAGAATCCTCTTTTTGGCTTATTTCCTGAACAGGATGAAACCATCCAAGTGTCTGATTGGTCCTTATCCTAATGGGTCTGTCAGTGAAGTTTGCCACTCGTACCGGCATCTTGCCATGATCAGATTGAACCAAAGTACGTCCAGTTGTGAACACAGATGGACCACGTTTTGCTTCAACCATTCCAGGTGCCAAATGGCTCAACTGAGCTCCCTTCTTGACCAACTTCCCAGGCACGATCATCTCCGAATGTGCAGGTATATTCACTGATTTTCCAAGGATGATGCGGGCGATTCTGGGCTCCTCAGTCTGCCGACGCAATGGAATTTCTTGATCACACACAGTCAAAGTGGCATTGTCATAACGAATGGCACACTGGTGTTTTGTGAAAAAGTCACTCCCGAGCAAGCATGAGTGCGACAGATTCTCCACCACAACCACAGGATGTTTAAACGTCAGGGAACCAATCTGTAACTTGACTTCGGCCACCCCTTCTATCTGCAGGTCTTGTCCATTGGCTGACTGCNACGCCTAACAAGAACTGGTCGAGGGCCATCTCCTGTTGTAGATCAAAACCACTGCTGGGATATGCATTGAGGGCCAGCTCTTGGAGGGCATCGGAAAACGCTTCATATGTTTCCGACTGACGTTGGAACCGGGACTTTAACTGCAGCTTGTAGTCCTCACGGGTTATATTGTGGAAACGTTTGGTGAGCTGCTCACAGAATGCCTCATAAGATAGGCTGTCCTGAAGGTGGAGGTTGTTGACAGCAACATAGGGCTGGTGGTCGAGCCGTGATAGCAATTGTTCTTTGCGCTCCGCGGATGGAATCTTTGCAAGTGAGGCAAAATTGTTGAATCGTTCCAGCCATATTCTGAAATTCTGGTTTATTTGGTAGTTCTTCGGGGCTTGCAATTTCACATTACTGGTACTAGCATTTGCTGCGCTTGCCGATGTTGGCTGGGTATTTGAGGGCCCCGCTGTGAGGTGTGTCTTCATCAGATCTGTGAAAGTTTCCAGGAAAGCTCCCATGGTCAAGCCAGTGTTAGTCGATGTGGCACCTGCACTCGTACCGCTGTCACTGCTACTGCTTCCTGTCGCACTATTACTACTACTAGCCGGTGATCCTCCCCCTGGAGCCATCAGTGGCCTGGGTGGGGTTAAGCCCCTACCCCTTCCTCGACCTACTGGGGTGTCCATCTCGGCCACACTAGTATCAAAGAGACAGGCAGTATACAGACAACAGAGGGTTAGCCACTAGCCACCTAGACCTAAGCAGACTCAACAGACTGGGTTTTTTTTTCCAAGATAACACTTTTTCCAGAACTACTAATGGAGCACACTCAGCCCCGACCGCATGGTACCAGTGACAGACAAACACGATGTCAATGACATGGCCTTGATATGGAGGGAACTAGGCCGACTCAGCTTCACAAACAGATCAAATACCGAGAAAACGACCTAAACTGTGACCCCATCACGCATAGGCTACACGACACGGCTGATAGCAACTCACACCACGCACTATAATACATACATAGGCCTAGTAGCGGGCCAGCTCACTCGTGACACAAATCCGACGGCGGCGAAAATCACGGTAATTTCGGCAATTCGGCGTGTACTCTGTCCTTAAATCCCCTTAGCTGTCACCACTGTAATGTCCTTAAATAAATCCGTTAACTCCGGTTTCATTAATATCTCCACTACTTTATTTCACATCGTACATGTCGCATATCGTCTGCTCCGCATCCTGCATGTACAGCATCATCAACTTCTTCACTGGGAGGAGTGGCGGTCAGAGCACGTTGTTGCTCACCGGCCAGTGGCGCCATCTGCCCTGCGTCGGCGGAACTGCTCTGGTCACCACAAACCCACTGACGCGTTTTCACGCAGCGGGAAAACGCACCGGCAGAAAATGCTTTGTTAAAAGGCAGCAGACAGAGAAAATAACAAAGGATTTGTCGGGCAGTGATGAAACCGCGGTGGCAAAACGCGACAGTGGGTCCAGGCCTTTATATTTGACCTGTCCTACATGTAGGTCTACACATGGCCAAAAAAGATATCCACTTCCCTTTCAAAACATCATTGGGCCTGCTTTCTCACAGGCCCTACCCTAGGCCTACTTAAGCTAGATTTAGAAAAATCTAGGCCTAGGCCTAGGCGCCTACTTTGGCTAGATTTAGACTAGATTAGGCCTAGAACAATAATCTACATGATGGGCCAGGGCCTATACAAGTCATTATTTGTTACTTTTAGCTGATTGGTGCTGCTATGATTGGTATTGGCGTATGGGCCCACATCGAGAAAAACAGGTTCTTCCTTGACGGTCAGAATGATGTCCAGAGTATCTACGATTTAATATTCGATGTCGCCATCGTCATCATTGTTGTGGGAGCGATTCTCTTTATCTGGTCATTTGCTGGGTGCATTGGAGCTTTAAGAGAAAACACCTGCCTGCTGAAATTTGTAAGTAGGTGTGGTACCTCCCATAGAGAGTCAATCTCGCCTCCAGGCAAAGCCGTGCTCCAGCCATAGGCAAAACCTGTGCACATATGCGAACGTAAACACTGGGGACAATAAGCAAGAAATCAATCTCCAGAATTCACGAATTTTCGACCCCAACCGGGGTCTTTATCAAGTGGAACTTTACAATCTGAAACTCTAGAAAAGACTGAGCTGAAACCCGAATGTAGAACTAACACCTGGAGATTGACTTCTTGCTTATTATCATTTTGTGTGTCAATTTTGTGCTATTCTGTATCTTGGTTAAACACTGGGGACGAGGTTCCATTTAAAATTTGTTAAAATGGGTTAATGACAGTTTCAAATTCAGTCGGTCAAAATGTACATTTTGTACTATTCACATTGATTTCGAAGCGGAAGACTTTACAGAATACGCCTCCGAAGTTCGGCTCTCTAATGGATTTCCCATTAAACTAAAATCCTTCTTTCGCCTTTTTTCTCAAAACAGCGCTTGATTCGAGGACATGTCAACAAACCCCGCGAGCCATTTGCTTTAACTGTGTGTAGTTTCTGTTGGGTTGTTCATGGATGCGACAACTTATCACGCTCAAACTTTGCCTCCAACTTTAGTGATGAAATTAACGGTGTCATGGGGAGCCACGGTGGTGTAGTGGTTCGGGTCTCCGACTAGCGGTCAGAGGGTCCCGGGTTAGTGCATATCCAACGATGTCGCAACATCGATCTCATCTACGTGTATGAATGAAATGGGTCCTTGTAGGCCTAATTAATATTTAATTTAGTTACAAGTGGTTTTAATAAATGAAGCCAAGGATGAAGTACCGGTATGTATAAACTATGATTCGTGTGTAACTTACCATAGTACAATAGCTACAATTACCACAAGTAGCAGGACGACTACTGCCCCGATGATGCCACCAGTTACAGCTGACATGGCTGAAGGAACGTTATCTGTTAAAAAAACAAACACCACATAGTCCTATGTTGACAGGTATATCGATATTTACTAGCTGTTCATTCGAGATTAACACTGGCATCATGTCGACAGGTCCTGAAAAAATGCTGCTTACTTTTGAATGTCTATATGTACGTTTTTATCAAAAGGGCAATGAGCGTTCAAAAAATGGTTACACCAGCTGGATATTGTCACTGACGAAGATACATTCATTCACTTCTGGGATCTCTACTAGAAAGTGCCTGAGGAAGACCCTGGTTGGGGTAGAAAATTTGCAGAATTCAGAGACGACGTTACTTATACTTGACGAAGATACAATGGTGCTATTACCTTCTGTGGCTGACGTCCCTTCAGTGGCCGAATAAGAACATGTTACCGGTAATACGATTCCCGTGCTGGTGGTGGAAGCTGTTGTAGGTGGTATGATTCCCGTGCTGGTGGAAGCTGTTGCTGGTGGTGGAGTGGTAGTTGTTGGGAGAACGATTGACCAGTTCAACTTGACATCAACGTCCTTTACTGAAATTGTGGCGACTGGAATTAAGACTGGGCAGATTCTATCAAGACAACGCCAACGCTGTACATGTATGTAATAAATATCGAGAGCACACAACGGCGATGCTGAGCAAGTTGTTGGGAGAACGACTGAACAGTTCAACTTCACAGCAGCATTTACTGCAATTGTGACGGCAAAGGACACATGAAATCAAGACTGGACAGATTCTGCAAAGATAAAGCCAGGGTGGAAAGCAACCCAATGTATATGAAGATCCAAGATACAGAATAGCACAAAATTGACACACAAAATGATAATAAGCAAGAAGTCAATCTCCAGAATTCACGAATTTTCGACCCCAACCGGGGTCTTTTTCAAGTGGAACTTTACAATCTGAAACTCTAGAAAAGACTAGTCTTGAGTCTTGAGTCTTTTCTAGAGTTTCGACAGCTGTCATCAGCTGACGGGTGTGGGCAGTGGTACTTCTGCCACTTTTCACCCACAGGAACCAACCAAAAACCATCCTTCCCACGTTCATATCACTCTGGATCAAAGCGGATGTTAGTTTTTATCTATAGGGGCCTACCTGGCTGTGTCTTTGCGTGACTGCCGTGGAAACGAAAAATTTGCACTTCTATGTTTACATAAAAACGTGGGATCATCATGACGTCCCCCCGTGACGTTGCATTGGCATGCCTGGATGTACAGGCCGACACTACGCTCACTTTGTGACGTGACGTCATGACGTCACTCGCTGTGGAAAGTCACGGCCGAATTTCACACATGGGGAGTTGTTTCAGGTGGCAAAACTCATCTATTTTACTGACTCGAAAGCAGATTTTCTCTAGAATTTCGTTACTTTAGTAAAATAGGGAATATCTTCTCCCAGATACATGAAAAATAAAAGCGGTTTCTTTACAAATAAGTTTCGAAATAGAGGTGTCATTTGGTGTTGTCAGTTTTCACCCGAGATGTTCCGCAATCAATGACGTTTATCTATAGGCTACGGTAAGCCTAGGCCTATCTCTATCTCTCGTCAGTTGACAGTGTCAAGAAGTTGTTGATATTGCATTGGCGGGGGGGGGGGGCGTAGGCTAGCCTACATCGCCGATCTGTGATCGTACTTAGGGCGTCAGGCTATAGGCCTATCAATCGTATAGACCCCTCCTTCTAATGTTTACAAAATGCACGCTGGACGGCATTGGAACGCTCTGATGTACTGGAGCCGTACAGAAGCACACAGTAGGCCTACAGAATAATAATTCTGTCTTTGTTGCACGACACGTCGTGACGTCATACGATGCATACAAAAATATCTATGACGTTGTCACGAATGACGCGACGACATCAGATGACGTTGTCTGAAGAAAGACAATGGGATTACATGTAGTAGCGTCATATCGATCGGGTACGCGCAGCATGTGACCTCATACCATGCATACATAGGCTACACGTCAAAATACATTCAGAAGACAATATATCAATGATGGTCAAGGTAACCATGGTAACTATACGGATTACACACTACTAAACAATTGAATTGGAAACAAATCTGTTAATCTATGTCTAACAACAAGCATTATTGATCTTTTATTTTCTTTTGCAGGAACAAGGACAAGAAGGAGGGGTTCAAGGAGCCGTGGGAGGGGCTGGGGTCACCCAGCGATACCAGGTATCAGCAACAATGGAATGTAATACACTTAACAATTGAAGTCGGAAACATGAATAATATACAGCGTAACGGTATGTTAACAATTGGATTCGGAAACAAATCTGTTAATCTCTGTCTAAAACGGTTGTTTTATTTTGCAGGGACAAGAAGGGGTTCAACTCGCCAAGGGACCAAGGGACATCGAACGATGCCGAGAAGTATTCAAAAACGAATATGGAACGGACATAGGGAGGATTGTGAACCTCGGTGACAGATTCGCTGTGGCCTATTGGGATCAATCCGGTACAAAGATAGAAGGTGTTGACATCTTCAACATATCAGGGGTCAAGCAACAAACTCTTGAACACAATATCGAGGGTCTGTTGGATCTTGCTGTGACCCCTGATAAGGGAACATTGGTGGCGGTTTGTGATGAAGGTCGTCGTGGTGGTTCATACACCATCCGAGAGTTCGACCCCGTGAGAGGTGGATTCATAAGATCCACTCCACAGTTCGAGGTGGATGGGGGAGTTTGGAGATTTGACGTCTGTGACGGACAACAGTTCGTCATCTTACACGGTCGTGATTATGATAAAGTGACCGTTGTTAATGAGGACGGATCTGTTGTCCTCACAGAGGAAGTTAAATCTGGTTCCTACTTCATCTCCTGTGGAGGAAGACATGTCTTCCTCTCACGGGGTTATTATGTTGATGTGTATGAGATCACGGAAGACCGTCATCTCAAACACATCGCCACCAGTCAACACTTTGATGCTGTATGGGATGTATCAGCCACAGCAGCTGGTGAGGTCACTGTGACGTGTTGGCGAGGACGAGGTGGACGTTATTGTTTGGGAAGATCTACTTTCAAAGATAACAAATTCTCAGAGTGGAAATACAAAAATGTTAGTGACTCTCGACATCAAGTTCTTGTCTCTGTCGGCGGTGATCATGTCGTGGTGGTAGGGAGGGACAATAAAGGCAGGATGAGGATACTCAGAGTGTTCAAGGAAGAAGGTAGGCCTGTTTAACATTTATATCATTCATTCAAAATGACTGTTTGTCGTGAAGTGTGTCACGTGACTACATGATGATTGTTGGCCTGTCAGAATGGCGCAGTGCAAACACAAACGCCTGTCGCAACTGAGGGTGTAGGATCGATTCCATTTCGGACTACACCCTTCATGTGATTATGCAGAACAGTCCAATCGGTAGACTTGCCTGGTCTGTGGAAAATGAAGGCGGCCTAGGCCTACGACGCTACGTCCCATTGGCGATTGGGCAATTGGGCCTGCCCTACCTACTTAGGCCGACGACCCCGCACTGCACTGGCATTGGCAATGCGCATTACATAATAATATGCCTGCAGTACAGTACAGTCACTGTCCGATAGGCCTACCCCCCACCCCCACCCCCACCCCTCATCGTAACTATAGATCGACGGCGTTGATTGCGGACCATGTTTACATGATTTGACCAGGGTAACCTCTTTTTAACGGGCCGCCTTGAATTTATTTCTGGCGGGATACCTTAACAAAGCACATCAGTGTGTTACCCAGCGCTTCTAGATCAAAGTGGATGTTAGTTTTTATCTATACCTGGCTGTGTCTTTGCGTAACTGCCGTGGAAACGAAAAATTTGCACTTCTATGTTTACATAAAAACGTGGAATCATCATGACGTCCCTCCGTGACGTTGCATTGGCATGCACGGATGTACAGGCCGACACTACGCTCACTTTGTGACGTGACGTCATGACGTCACTCGCTGTGGAAAGTCACGGCCGAATTTCACACGTGGGGAGTTGTTTCATGTGGCAAAACTCGTATATTTTACTGACTCGAAAGCAGATTTTCTCTAGAATTTCGTTACTTTACTAAAATAGGGAATATCTTCTCCCAGATACATGAAAAATAAAAGTGGTTTCTTTATAAATAAGTTTCGAAGTAGAGGTGTCCTTTGGTGTTGTCAGTTTTCACCCGAGATGATCCGCAATCAATGACGTTTATCTATAGCCCCCCCACCAAATGACCAACCTTGGCGAGTGGCTAGGCTAGGCCCGTCCCTGTCCTCTGAGCTGTCATGTTCGCTGTAGGCCTACTAATTGTATTTCATGAAGAAATGGTGAAGAACTTATTTTATTGTCTGACTGGGAATCGAACCCACATCTCAGATGTTCGAATCAGACCGCTGCTTCCACTGCGCCGTTCTGACACTGACAGTCCGTGTTAATCAGTCATTTCCAGACACGCCGAATGAGGGCAGCAGCTGACGGCACCTGATTGAATGATGACGTGACGTCATCAATGAGGAAGCGGCGTTCCGTCCCGACAAATCGGCGCCGCGTCATTGACGTCGTTTCAAGTTTTGACGTTGCGTCATGAAAAAAAATCAGCTGTGTGTTCATTTTTCTACAGGAATAACGAGACAAAACGTTGCCATCCATCATATCTCTTTATTTTGAGGGGAAATGCAACGAAATTGCAGAACTGTTCATCTGCGACAAGATGATGTAGATTTTAATGTGAGGCATGTCAGGCATTAAACCAAAACAAAAGGGTTGTTTACACGTCAGTTCCTCACGACTGTTACAAGTAATGCATTTCAACGCAATGATTTAACTGGGTCAACTTGACGTGCCATCTTACGGTGTTCCCAACGGCGCAACGTTGACGCCGTGACCTACATCCACGCAGATATGCAGATGAGTTAAATTGATACATTTTGATACATTCGTAAGAATGCGTGGCCGTAACAGTCGTGTCCTCCGGTTCCCCAGTGTTCGTCATGTCAGTACACTCGGACTCCGTCTGAGGGCTGCACCTGACATGCCTGACGAGGACAATGATGACGTCACCATTGACATGTCACAAGGATTGTGACATGTCAATGGTGACGTCATCATGTCCTCATCAGGTGCTGCCCTCAGGCGGAGTCTGAGTGTAGCGACATGACGTACAAATGATTGAATTAACTCTCGCCTGGAAGTGACGTCACTGCACTCCCGCGATGTGTTATACATTATGAGTCTTCCCGTGTATTAAAATAAGCTACATCGCACAGTTAATTTAAATGAACGCTACATCGCACAGTTAATTTAAATGAACGCTAAGTTTTCAATTTTCCATTACAGTTTGATGGTGGACAAGATGAACGCCCAGCGACATCTGACGTCGCATTTTTACCCAGGAGAGAGTCTACCCATTTTAACATCAAGATCATGTTCTTCCCAATCGTTCACGTGACACGTCACAAGGCCTAAACATGAACCCCCGAGGTGAGGACCTACCACGGTCAACTTCTACAAAGCAATGTTGTTTTAAGATTGTCATGTGATGTTCAAGTCAACTCTAGATGAATTCAACATAATGGTCGCAGCCATCTTGTCGATTGTGTTCTTTTGCTACCATGGCTACTAGGTCACGTGATCTGCTCAGCCAATAAAAAAGTGTCTCAGCTCCAGGTTAGTTACGGGTTGCTCGCTGCTCTCATTGGTCGACTCTCTCAGCCGTCAGCGCCATCTGTCGAGCAAACTAAACCCGGCAAATTTTACGAAGTGAAACAGTTGTGGAAAGCGGGTAAACCGAAGGGGCGCGGTACAACAACTGCGGGGGGAGTTCAGATTGATATGACAGGTTAACATTGTAACATCGAATTTCACCACTTACGGATCTTTTGACACACTCTTATGATGCTTTTTTCTAAGATATTTGAATATTATGATTAATTTTAATCCCACTTTTCCGTTGCAGTCCCTGTGCGCGTCAGCTTGATGCAAGTCCCTGGACGTCTCTGTCATGTCCGAATTCTACAGCCAAGTGTAATGGAGAAATGATACTTTATCAAAAACTGTCATATGTTATTATGCTTTGGTATGTCTAGTCATGTGTCTCTACTAGTCCATTTGGTCTATTTGTATAGTCTCCATATTTAGCTGTACATATACTTGTAACCTAGAAATCGCCGGACCAATAGACTTAACAAGAAATGTTTGGAAACAGGCGATGGTGTTTTTGCTGGTCAGACATATTGGTCAGTTGACGATGATGCGTGTATCAGCAAATTGGTTTGATAAACATGTATTTCTGTCGTTTGGCGAGCAGCTCTCCTCGTCCGCAAGAAACACTACAGGGTGGTCCATGAGGAGCCCAATTTTGATGCCCTATAACAGGGATTATTGGGCTCATAATGGCCTGGTCACTTTCTAGTAAAACCTGGTCCCCCTTGGAGATTTAGAAGGTGGATGTTGCGCTTTTTTTGGGCCACCCTGTAGAAATTGGCAATACGCTTGAAGCGAATTGTAGACCATATCCTTGAAATTCATGATTTGCTGAATTAGAGGAAATTTACGGCCGACATTATATGTAAGTGTGCTTGTAGCTTACAAGTGTGCCATGATGATTATTGCCATATCGCTTGAATCACAGACATGCCTCTGAGAATTGTCAGTCGGGCATGTCGGGGTAATAGTAGGGGCAAATTCAGGGTCTAGGGCTACGGTTAGCGTGAGGATATGGTCTAACTAATTTGACTTTTAGTGAATGAGAGAGAGAGAGAGAGCGTCATGAAGAGCCTACGTGTCGTTGGAAGATGAGAAGCTAGTGGGTCGTGTGTGTTAGACTGGTACCCGGTCTTTTGGGCAGCTTTCATTCGAAGACCGGTGAAAGCAAATGATCTAAGCCAGATTCCCGGCTAGTGACGTCATTCTACAGCTCCAAGAGCATAGACCGACGCCGAGCTAAATATAGACCAGCAGGCGCCATGATGGTTTTATGCATTTGCTTGCGTCTGTCCTAGTATTTTTAATCAGGACAGTGTTCGGTCTACCTGTGCTGTGCGTCTTGGACGCGTTCGAAAAGTTCCCCGAGGAAGCGCGAGAGCGTTCGGAAAGGTATTTGGCAAGTTGCCAAGGGTTCCTCGAGCCTGGCCGAGGTGAGCGATGGGGGAACTCCCGGCATGCATTTCGTTTTCTTTCTTTCAAATGTATGGCCGAACGCGCTATACATGGAATATCACGACTGCAACGCCACAGTAGTACCTTTCCCCGAGGAAGCGCAAATAGCGTTCGGAAATTCGCCTTCACTGGGCATGCTCACAATCTCCGAGAGAAGCACCAGAAACTTACTCGGGGAAGCTTTCCGAACACGCTACTTTTTATGCTGATGTCAGGTCGCATTACGATTACGATTGCCAGCGCCACCACGGAACAGACGGCATCAAAAGAAACCATGGCGCAAAAGTTCAACCCTTGCGTTCAACTCTTGCGATTCGATGTTTTGGGCGGCGGCTGATGCCGATCGTCGCAGGTGAGACGGAACTGCCGTCATGTCACACCATATCCGCGACTGATTTGTTCCGCACCGTGCTCGTGTCCCAGAGCAAAGTGATCCGGAAAGATCAGTCGCAAGTTCGACCTGACATCAACATACTATTAGTAATGTGAAAATAAAAGGAATGTATGTGTAGGTTTGTTGGATTCGTCGTTGTGGGCCTAGGTCTGAGCCTTGAGGTACAACCGCTACCAACCTTCAGTGGAAGCCATTACAAGGCAGCGTTCTATTTTTTTAGCTTTCGAACCGCCAGACAGAGTACTGTTATTTGGTGAGGAATTTTAAGACCTGTGCCTACTTCTTATATAAGCCTCGCCAAGGACACGGCATTATTACTGATATTGACAACAGAATGGTCGGTCAGAATCCCCGATAGGAAGTGACGTTACTCCATGGCACACAATGGAAATCCTATTGTACAATGCGGCTTATTCCGTCAATCGATGACCTTTTTTTGGGCACTGATCGGGGATTCTAAACTCGTTCCCCTTTCTCAACTAGCGGTATCATGGGTGTGGCGTATTCTTTGTTTTCTTCCAATCTGAAGAGGTCGCCACCATCGTTCCTCGGCTCAGACCTCTGAAAAGGGCTGGAACCCAGCACAGGATTCTTGTGCTCATCGATTTTACAAATTGTTTGACAAAGTAATCAATACCGAAAATTAGAAGGTGTTCCAGTATTTGTAAAAATACTACTACTTTAACATTCCGTTGGGTGTTCAATGTTTTATTAAGGAATAAAGTGCGAACTCTTTGGAATCCCTACGCAGTTGCTTGTGCAACGGTCAGAAATTCATCCGCCTTGACAATGCATTTTGCACTGTGCAAAAGTAGTACCGGTCTAGCCCTTTCCAGAGTTTAATGTGGCATTGAACTCTGGGTACGAGATTGTGTTTTCTTTGTTAGGCCACGTGGTCAATAAAAACCAAATATACAAGACTTTTGTGTGTCCTTGTCTATTTCTTGCTTTCGGTGGCAGCCTCAACGAAACAGACAGGGCCGTATGCATAAAACATCTTAAGTATAGAATTTCCCTTATCTTTTGTTTGGAACAATAGTTTAAGGGAAATTTTACACTTAAGATGTTTTATGCATACGGCCGCAGCGTCCTAGGAATGCAGATCCGCCAAACAATAGCCCGCTATTGTAAGGCTATATTCGCACGGTCATGGTCTCTCGAGCCATATATTCAAATCCCACGCTGAACAATAAGACCGGACTTTGGTTCCTGGGGGACTTGGATTGTACTTGTAAAGGCCAACAAAGGCTTTAGGACTACCCGCATTGCGCCCACGATCGAATGTCTGCATACATGTAGTCGTGGTATTACGCAATTGTCTTGACTGTCTTTGTACATTTGGTGTATTTCACTGCCGATTTCTACACTGTACATTGTGTGTTCGGTTGTACCTCTACTCTCTAAAAAAGAACGAGTGAAAACCCGATCTTTTAGAGCTAATTCCCGACCGATGAAAGAGCGAAGTTAGGGACTGCTCTTTTTGGAGCGAATGTCGCTCTTTCCAAAGAGCGGACTGTTTTCGCTCGTTAAAAGATCCAAATATGAGCGACTTATCCAGGTCAACGTCAGCTCTTTACATGTATAGGCGGTCTCGTGTGCTGATTCAGCATGCATGTCTTTGCACGATCGGCAGCTGGCGGAGTCGAGTTTATGCAAAATTTTCCGTGGATGCGATCGGTGAATCTTTCGGTGATGTGACTGCTATCGCCAAATGGTGCAAGTTCTGCCGGCGTACACCAAGACGACACCCTTGATCAAGGTAGGCCTAGGATCTTTCGTGAGTTTGTAAAATCTGACTGTAGTGAACTTTTGCTGCTACAGAAACACCAAATTCATAAACTGCAGCTGGCGTAGGCCTTACATCACACTGATGTAGAAATCTAGAAGAGCCCTGTCGGCTTTAGCCGTAGTAGGCCTACGTTCGGAAAACAGTAAAGTCGCCATCTTACTTGTTGCCATGGCCTTCCCGCTCGAATTACGTCCTTATGCTTACAGTACTAGTATTTCGTTTTGTATACACGTACATGTAGGCCTACTCTATTGAAAAATATTGTCAGTAGGCCGATAAAAATATATGGTATGACACCAGGGGCGCAGCAAATACATTACACCAAAACCGCACTTGCAAGGTTACGAGTACACTGTAAATCCAGGTGACGCGTTTAGCGTTTAGTTTTGTGTTTAACAAAACACAACTTAACACATTACGTGAATATAACTGAACATATCATCAGGACAGGCGTTCTATCCGCCTAGAAACATACGTCTTGTTGCCTAAAATGCCGAAATATATCATTTGTTGTACTGTAAATCTAAAGTCTAAACACGAAACTAAACGGGAATATGCAACACTTTTTAAACATCTAAACGCGATTAGTTTTCCATTAGAAATGAACAGATGACCTAAACACTGCATTTAGAAAACAGTAAATCTAAATGTCTTGTAAATGTCTTGTTTAACTTATAAACATCTCGTTCAGTTTCCCCTAAACACGAAACATGAAGGAATCCTGAACATCGTGTTTAGGGCTGGTTCACGGCTCGGGTGGAATTGGTCAAATTTGTCGTTTCGCTATATCTCCCGCCGGCGAATTTTTTTCCCCCAGGATATAAAAGATATAAATCAGATGCATAAAGGTGGAATAAACTTATTCCAGGTCTAACTTCACGCTTTAACGTTCAGGAGGAAATAATACAGTAGACAGGTTTTCCGAGTTACCCAAAGAAAAATTCCAGGCCAGGGCGTGTAGCCCCAGTGGCGTAGTGGTTAGAGCGTTGGTCCAGATTATGCATGTTGCAGGTGGGCCCTGGATCGAATCTGCCTGCCGGTATTATTCACTCTTTACTGCGTGCCTTTTTATACTTTTTTCCTTCATCTTCCAACGCTTTTTTTGTCACTTTTTCAGTCTAAATCAGTCGGTTTAATAATTTTTTGCCGTCATGGAAACACATTAATCTATTTCGTTGGAATATGGAGAACTAAACGCGTTTAGATGTTTAAAATCTGTTGCATATTCCCGTTTAGTTTCGTGTTCAGACTTTAAACACTTTAGATTTACAGTGTAGCATTACTTGGCAGGGCCGTAGAAACGTCCTGGAAGTTGGGGGGAGGGGGCAAAGATTCGATAAAATAGGTGCGAGCCGGAATATCGTCGGGGTCCGCCGGGGTCCCCCGGGGGGGAAATTTTAGGTAATTAAAATAAGAGTGCTTGTACGCCGTTTTCCGGCAAAATTGGACACTCTAGCCATGTAAGTGGTTTATTGGTTTGTTGGACTTGAGCCTTTTAATTTGGGACTAAAGGCAATCAAATGATGAGCCTGCCATTTTTTTTATTTTTCACAAGTACATATGGGAGAGGGCAGGACTGGTGCCCTCTCTGGCCCCTCTGCCCCTCCCCCGTTCCAACGGGCATAGTGGGGTCCAGCATCTCCTGTTGGTGATGGTCTGACCATATCTTCGAATCGAATTCCCGAGACTGGCGCTTTTGATTGATAATGTTGGAGGAGCTAGATCCCTTCGATCTCAATGCAACCTGCAAACCTTGCGATCGCAGCCCGATCGGCCAATCACTGAGCTATCGGACGGCAATCGCAAGAAAATGGCTGGCGCAGTGATGTCAGTCCTAGCTACAGGGACCTACTTTTGAAACGATACTGGCGTCAGATATTATTGACGAAAAAGAACGAAAAAAGTGTATAATTCTCACCGAGTTTTTTTTTAGCTCACCTGGGGTGAGCTCTTGTCGTGGGTCTGCGTCCGTCGTCGTCGTCCGTTAGCAGGGCACGTTTCGTAACCGCCTGAGCTATTGATCTGAAACTTGGTACATATATACCCCTATTTCAGATGACCTATGACACCACTTTTCGGTCCGATTCGATTCTATGCTTGGCCGCCAGGTGGCCAAAACCAAAGTTCAAAGTCCAGTAACTCCTGAACTGTAACTGGATTGTCTCCAAATTTTTATCAGGTGCATCTAACGAGGATACATGACCCTGGAACATTTTCATTTAACATTTGTCATTTGTTTTTCTGGTACGTTCACCCAGGTGAGCACATGGTCCATGGACCATTTCATTTTAGAGAACTCCTACGCTAGAGGACAAAGGAACAGCTTCCTCAACCTTTCCCTAACATCTTTCCTAAATTTCTTTCCACCTCCTATACAGTACAGATAAAAGTTAATTCCATAATTCATGTACCAAAAATACACAATGGTGGAGTGCTGAACGTGGAATCGATACTGCCAGTACTCCCTGTTCATGTCGTAGTGACGTTTCACTTCTTCGAGGCCGATGATGACGTCATACGATCTGTATGGAATTGACGTCACGACGTAGGCTATTGAGAC
>NMRB01003791.1:24565-46087 GCA_002633025.1 Notospermus geniculatus | reverse complement strand
TCAATCGATGGCCTTGTTTTCACCTCGCCGAGTTCCCTCTTTATCGTTGGTCCACACATCAATCGATGGCCTTGTTTTCACCTCGTCGAGTTCCCTCTCCATCGTCGCTTCATCGTTGGTCCACACACTAATCGATGGCTTTGACTTCACCTTGCCGAGTTCCCGCGTTATCATTTGGTGGATACATCAATCGATGGCGTTGTTTAAATTCACCTCGCCGAGTTCCCGCGTTATCGATGGACCACACATCAATCGATGGCCTTGTTTTCACCTCACCGAGTTCCTCTTTATCGTTGGTCCACACATCAATCGATGGCCTGTTTTCACCTCACGGCCTTGATTTCACCTCGCCGAGTTCCCTCTTCGTTGGTCCACACATCAGTCGATGGCCTTGATTTTACCTCACGGCCTGGATTTCACCTCGCCGAGTTCCCGCGTTATCGTTGGTTCCCATACAAATCGATGGCCTTCACGTCACCGTGTTCCCCGCATTATCGATGGTCCACACATAAATTCGACGAGTTCTTTATCGGTGGTTCAGACAGATTCGATGGGGTTGTACCACAATCACGAAGTTCTGATTCCAACCGCAAAGGACTGAAGTGAAAAAAACATACGGTATACGCTATGATGAAATGGTTCATGGACCATGTGCTCACCTGGTTGGACATAATAGTGTAATGACAGTTACAGGACTTTGATGATTTGGGCGTTATGCCAGCTGGCGGCCATGGGATGTCCAGTCGGGCCGAAAATTGGTATTTTTGAAAGTCCCCTCTAATACACGTTTATGGAAGGTATGAAGTCGCTCGGTGAAATAATGACGAACTGTGGCAGGGTTGTTACTTTTGTAGAACTTTGACCTCTGTGACTTTGAAAAGAAGGTCAAATCAAAAACCCGTTATGTAGGTAAAACTGTCGTCTTTACAGGTTTCAGTTGAACAGGTTGAAGTACCACAGCATGTCTCTTTCTTAGTGTAACTTGTCATAGACAGATTGCCAAAGTCGCCATGTTGGGCCAAAAGGCAATAACAAACACTGAATGCACAGTGAATGTATTCCATTGATATACAGCATGTTTCAAAATGTGCAGAAACATAAAAGTTTGCCATGAAAATGTCTCAGATACTAGTAACATAACCGTCAGTAATAATACATTTACGTTTGGTAAAATAGTAATACAGAACAGAAAAAACAGACTTTTGTTGCTTAACCAACCTTGGGTCCAGGTTTGTGAATCATGATTCACACTGTGGGATAGGACCAACACACCCGGGGTAGCGAGCATAAAGCAGTCGTAACCCTACGTCAGGCCTAACCCAGGCGTAGTGCATGGTGGCGGCCATAGCACTACGCCTGGTTTAGGCCTGGCGTAGGGTTACGACCGCTTTATGCTCGCTACCCCTGGAGCCGAGGTTTGGCATAAAAGGGCATAGGCCTAATAAGTCTTTTAAATTTTTTGGTGCGAAATGTCTGCAACCATTTGGGCCTGGGCACGGTTCATAACACATGCAGCACTGTTGGGGAGGTGTTCATTTTTTAACTTTTCATGAAAGTTTTGTGTAAATTGCAGGTTTTAAAACATGCTGTATATACATCAACGGTACATTCACTGTACATTCAGTGTTTGTTACTGCCTTTTGGTCCAACATTGCCGACTTTGGCAATCTGTCTATTTTATCTGGGGAGACCACTGTGAAAAGAACGATTTCTGTTTTTCCCTGTTGAAATGACGGCTATTGCTGTCCAGACATCCCAAGGACTTTCTCCTCTGCAACATCGGATTATAGTTCTTACCAACTGCACTGCCCTATAAGCGGGTGGTCCACTGTTGCGATTCAATCGGAAATCCTTATAAGGTAAATCGCAAGGGAACGCAACCCCGTCTCAAGCCAAAATCGCAACAGTGGATCACCCGCTTTTAGTCTAGTCCCTAAGGGGCGAAAATCGGCCGAATCGTGCATTTAGGTATAAAGTTATGAAATTTGGCACACTGATACAACTTTTTATGCTTTTTAATATAGGACCGGGTGCCACGCTGGATTCGCCCTCTGTTAGCCGCCATCTTGGATTTAAAGATGGCCGCCATGGTTCAGCCAGGATGCATATTTTGGCCATTATTTCTGTTCTAGCCAACAAACATAAATCAAATGTCTAGACCTATGTTTTCGGGTATGCCCAATCGAATGGTGGCATTGTTGATGACGTCACATGGCCGCCATATTGGATTTCTAAAGATAGGGTGACATTCCATTGTCGGCCATCTTGAAATCCAATATGGCGGCCACGTGACGTCATCAACAATGCCCTTATTTGATCGGGCGTACCCGAAAACATAGGTATAGACCAAAGTATAGACACTTGAATCACGTTGATACGTTGGATGGATCAGAAGTTATGGGAGAATGACGTAATCTGGCCTGTGCCGAAAAATCGGCCATATTGAATTCAAGATGGCTGCCAACAGAGGGCGCGCCGCAGATGCCACCCGTCCTTCAATTAAAGTAACAGCGCCATTCTTGCATCATGGCAAATAAGAAGTTTGGGAATCAATATCTGTATATCTGAGGCCTCCTGAAAGGAGGGGTGGCATTTTATGGTAAATCGTCGAAAAATGCACGGTTTTTGACCTTAGGGACTAGACTATTTAGGCTGCGTTTAGCTGACACGCGGAATGCGGTATAGGGCCGCGGAAACCCTGGCGGAAAGATATGTTGTATGCGAAAATGCATTGCATTTTCCGCTTCCGCGTTCCGCAATCCGCATTCCGCGTGTCAACTAAACGTAGCTTTAGGCGATTTCATCGAAGCGCCCTTGATTCATTATTTAGGACGATTCGTAGAACTTTTTCAAGTAACGAACGAGACTTACTTGCTGCTGCAGTCGCTCAGGTCGATGGAACGGCCATAAGACTTGGCTAAACACTGTGTGGTCTGGCCAGGGTGAACTGCATGTGTCTCTCTCTGCGACGAAACAGAATGTATCCAAAAGCCAGCACTCCAGTGAACTACAGCTTTTAAAAAACCGCACCCAACCCACGACAATAGTGAGTTTTCGCAGTCGCTCAGTTAGGCCAATCACCTCGCGTATCTATTGTTCGGGAATAGGCCCGCCCACTCTCATTACAAACAATCGTAAACTAAATGTGATCACAAGCGGTTTTTCCACGGTACAATATTATTGCACAATATGAAGCCCAAAATAAATGTCATGTGCTTCTGGCATAATGGATGAAAGAAAGATTGGCAATAATATTGCCCATTTTGATCCTCATATTGTGCAATAATATTGCATGTGGATAGGCCGCTTTAGGCCAGGCGATGATTGCGTAAACTCTCTATGAATTTGAAACCGACCGCGTCATACTCAGTTCGATTCAACCTCTCACACAGAAAATGACATTGTTCGCTCTCCGCTTTCTACTGTGATCGTGCGATGGTCGAATCGGATTTATTGATGGTTTTCACCGGCGTTTGTTGGCTCGGAATGAACAGTTCGCCGCTGTTTGTTTTGCGCCGCTGGAGATGAATGAAACAGTCGAAATGCTCACACGATCTGTGATATGACGTCACACCTGTAGGGTGGTCAGATTATGCAAAACGAATCTGTGTGTTCATTGGTGGAGATGGCGTTGCACATTTCTATTGAACAAAATGTAGGCCAAACCTCGTTTACAGAGTCTAACTTCTGCGATTAGTAGGGCATCTGACACTGGAGGAAGAGAACCTGGAAGCAAGGTTGGCAAAGGCAGATTTCTGCCGCGAAGTGATCCGAGGCTACTGTGCACGCCGCCATCTATCCGCAGTTGATAAGACAGGGGCAGGTGTATAAAAGGCTCCAAGTTGTGTCGCCTAAACAGGGTGTATTAAAAACAAAAACGGCGATCGCTTCCGATATCGCCGGGTGTGCTGCACGAAGAAGATTCAAGCAGAGTCAATGTTGCATCATAGTCTCTGCACCCGAAACAGCTGTGACCGGCTCAGCTGCCAGAACGCCAATAATTAAACACTCTCAGTGTAAGAATAGACGATTTCCCCGACTCCAACTCTCCTGGGAAATTCCATATCCACCGCTGGACCACAATACGCTTCTTTGTGAATATCCCTTCATTGTTATTGCAGAGATGTTACCTTGATGACTTTTATCTGGTCGCTCTTCTCTTTTTCACCGGCCACGTTATCGATCATTGCTCATAATCACTCCGTATTCACTCCATGATGAGAAAAAAAGGTCGACGTAAGAGGCAAGACAGATGAATGGTGCTATGGACCCACGTGTGGTGATTACAGAATTTATGCTAGGGTTTTTTGTCTACTAGCTTTTCCGTGAGAGTACCTACTCCACTAAACCTAAAAATAACTAAGGAACTCAGAAATATACACTGAAATTGATGAAGGAAGTTTGTCCATCTTAAGTGAAAAATTTCCCTTATCTATTGTTTGGTACAATAGATTAAGGGAATTTTTTCACTTACAGGGGTCGTATGCATAAAACATCTTAACTGTAAAATTTCCCTTATCTTTTGTTTGGAACAATAGTTTAAGGGAAGTTTTACACTTAAGCGGCGAATCCACTGTCGCGATTTGGGCTTGAGACGGGGTTGCGGACCCTTGCGATCGCCTTATATGGCAATCGGAAGTCCTTATATGGTAACCGCAAGGGAACGCAACCGCGTCTCAAGCCAAAATCGCAACAGTGGATCACCCGCTTTAAGATGTTTTATGCATACGGCCCCTGCTCAACAACAGGCATTTAAGCCTGAAAGAAATGCAATTTTAAAATCCAGCCCATTCGCGTCCAGTTGACAGCTGAAACATATTCGACACCTTCCGTCACATTAACACTAACAGTCATGATTCTACCATTTTTGAGGAATGAATCTCTCTTGAAGTTAAATGCCTTCAAATCACCTGCTCCGATGCCGTTTTCCTGGCCATAGAATTACAAGAGCCAACTTTTGATGTCTGAAGTTTTAATAGCTGTTTTTTTAATGAGTTGTTGAATGGCATCGAGATTGGATTCAACCACCAGCAGAGCGTATAAATAGATTTCAGTAGGTGGGTGGGCGTTCCCACCAAAAAGCAATGGGAGGGGAGATATCATTATAATCATTTAACTGTGAAATTTGACTGAATTAAAACACTCCAGAATGCGAAAGTGTAGTGCTTGCAAGTGTAACACGTCACTCGTCATGTAGCCTACATACATGTAACCAATAACGACGCATTCCATTGGATAACAGTCGCAGCCCTTACGGAAGGTGTAACCGCGCTTCTCATTGGCTGGGAGGTTGTGTCCCTCCTGCAGAGGTACTGACGCAGTTTCGCATGGATTATGATGCCCGAATCCTCGAGTGTTTTTACTTTTTCAGAAACGTAGACTGCGGCATATCTGATGGCGCAAAACTGGGCAAAATGCATCAACAAATTAAGCGCCTTCCATCGGCTTCCTGCCTCAAACGGTTTGTTGTTGTTCATCCCTATAAATGTTGTTCTTTGTCATTCATTCTTTACTTCCTAATGGTCATTCTTTCTTATTCATCGTTTCGACGGCTCTCCGCCATCTTGGTTGCCATGGGATTTCTTGTATGCAAATGACATTATGGTAGGCAAATTTTAGACCAATCACATGCCGTATTTGTCTACAGATAAGTGCGCGCGCATGAGCTGTACCGTAAAAACAAGATGGCGGGGGCCGTCGAAACGATGAATTCTTTTTATTGCTTCCAAGCCGTTTTTCTGTTGTCTTCTAGACGTTTTAAATCCTGCCGTGATGTATTTGTCCCGTATTCTTCTAGTTTATAGTTCAAATTTTAATGTCAAGTATAAAAAAACACTTCTGAATTCCATTAAATATTGTGGTGGCATGTTTTTGTTTCACGAGAGGCATTAATCATTTTTCCATTAATTTGAAACTGAGCAGTTGAAATGGAAATAATTCTGCATTCAGATGAATCGCTTCAGGAAAATAGAACGATTTATTGCAACTGGTGTATACCAGGATTCAACATAAAAATTCCAATGCGATAGGAAAGCGATAAGTGAGGAAGATTTCCACGCACGGGTCCGCCGCAGAAATGGAAAAGCTGTCGTGGAATCGTCAACGAAAATCATCTTCCCTGAGTGGTAACTGTTATTGGGCGTCGCTTGAACTGGGAATCACAGATGTGATCTCTCATGGGGCAGAAACATTCTCCTGTCGATGGCTACCTTCAATGTCGTCTGCTGAGATACGTCATGTTTATCTACGTATACACTAGACACACTTGCAGCGTCACCACTCGTACTCCCACTCCGAGGTGATTCCCTTTTGTGTGTGCTTCGTCATCAATATTTGAGGGATTTCCCCGTTGCAATCATCCTTTGAATTCTTATCCCATTTCCTTATTGTATTTGCTCATTCCTTTTCGTGATATCCAACAAAATTGGATCAATATCAACGCTCAACGCCCTTAGGATGTTTTCTCTTGGGAACGACGTCACCTACACCTGGTTGTGGCATTTGAAAATCTCAATGAACACTCCCGTTCTACACGAAGAGGCGCCCAATCTGTCGGAACACTAACGTCAGATTTAAGCTTTTTAGGGGTAGACACCGATGAAGCGAAATCAAGTTACAAAAGAACGAAATAACAGAAGTCTTGATGCCTCCATTTCACATGTCGTTAAATTTGAACGCTGTCCCTATATGAAAAATGCACATTCTACACGTAAATTCCACATATTTGTCGCTTTATATCGCTCTTTATGGCCACATTGCTAGTTTTTGTGAATGTTTTATGATGTGCCCTTTCCGAGACCACCTGCGGCTGCTACACCTCAAAGCGAGGGCTGACAAGAGAAGTCATTTGAGTCTATATCTTCGGAAATGGAAAACCATAATAGAACATTTAAGACAAAAAAGTCGTAAAGTGACTCGACGGGTTTTTATGACGTTGTGCGAACGCCGATTCTAGCTGTTACCTTTTTTTCAAAGTCAGCAAAAGAAGCGTAAATCTGCTGTCTGTAACCAGGAAGAGAAAGTCGTGTGTGTTGGAAGTGGTAAATGGTTTTGTTTTGTCAGCTACCGGTATACATTGTATAAGAGTGAGTTAGCCTGGAAGTGCTCCTAGTCCGACGCCATTACCCCTCGATGGGATGACGCGTTCTCTAGGCCTGGATACGGGAGAAGGCGTTCCATGAAGATTCTGTCCTGGTTTTTGAAAACAATAGTCAGTAGGCCTAGCAAAGATAAATGAAAAAAACGACGTGTACATGTATTTTCATCAACTCCCACGCTATCAGATTAAGTGCCTGTGTGAAAAAGTGAACAGTCTTCGCAGCCGAAAAGAAATCCAAGATCTGTTTCGTCTTTTCCATTTCGAAACGTCAGGGTAGCAACTGGCACAAGAATCAGTCGCCCACTAAAAGTTTACTGACATCATGTATTCCTCCCTCTGTAGCTCAGCTTATTGATTTTTCAACAGAGATGCTATTTCGTGATTCGTGTTACAGATGTATCAGCGGACGCTGAAAGTTATTGCCAGTCTAAATCTCATTGGATATTTTTCTTTCCCAAATTCCTATTGTTGCATCAAACTATATTGCTTTCTCATAATGAGCTCGGCTAATAAGACGAATCTCCATAAAATGGCCTATAAATATCTGAAAAACACAGCCGCATTCCCCCGCTTTATTGGATTCCAATTCTAAAATGACGTTTCTGTTAATTAATGTCACTAAGTGGGCTGGCAGACCTCGCCGAAAGGGTCAACTTTTGTCTGGAAGATGATACATAAAGTAATGACAAAAATAATGGTGAAAGGCAGAATCTCCACTTCGGTACGAACGAAGTAGGACATTAAGCTACGTTTTGCTGCCACGCGGAATGCAGATTGCGGAACGCGGAAGCGGAAAATGCAATGCATTTTCCCATACAACATATCGCTTCCGCCGGGGATTCCTCGTCCCTATACCGCATTCCGGATGTCTGGTAAACCCAGCTTAGTGAGGTTTCGCAAATCTGACAAAACACGAAGTACGAAATACGAAATTGGACTTCATTTCCATGACGTAATGTATTTCAGGCGATGGTTGGTACCACAAATATCGCCTGCTGCAAGAGCGTCTTTTAGCTTATGACGTTAGACCGATAAAGTTATGGTGTATATTAAACTTGGAAATTTATCTTTCGTTTCCACGTCGTATCTACAAAGTGGAAATTTAAAAATTCAAGACGCACCATAACTCTCTCGGTCTTACATGATATACTAAAAGACGCACTGGCAGCAGGGACATTTATGGTATCTTCTGATCAGAAATGCATTACATGAATGCATGGAAATGAAGTCCAATTTCGTATTTTGTACTTCGTTTTTCGTCAGATTTGCGAAACCGCACAATCATTGGATAAGACCAAAAAGGAAGACAGATTTCTTCTACTCGTGTATTGCACCATAAGGTGTCCAATAATTGGGATTTCGTACTGAGTCTAATGTTTAAAGTGATTCATCTGCGCTTCGCTGCCTCCAGACATCTGCAAGAAATTTACGACCCCGGTGTGGTGGCATTTGCATAACGCTCCTATAAACATCGGTTTTCTCACTGTAGACCCGCGCCAGATGAAAGAAAGACATTGTGTAACGGTTTGTTCCTGTGTGTTCGCAATGTCCCACAATGGTATACCGTAGTTTCACACCTAAGACGTCAGTTGATCAACGTGGAGCACCTGACACCCACTGCAATTACATGTATAGTCAGGACTAAACCCAGCCGATTGGCTGGTCATGGCTGACGTAATCATGGAGTAACTGTAGGCTTATTTATTGTGAAATATTGACGCCTGGCATACAGGACAAAAGGCTGTGTAGTGATCAACAGGCATGTAAGTACGGTATTTGCATGCCACTGTTCGACACAGCACATTGTTCCCCTACATTTGAGCCTTGAATAGTATTTTTGAGTGATCGTTTGTGAAAGTTCGATGTACTGCAAGAAAACCGAAAGCAGTTCATGCACTTACAGCATGTCCTGAATCATATTCCCCCTTCCTCACCAATTACACCACTTCCCCCGTTGACCATCTCCAACAAATATTTCATATTTCTCGTTCGCCTCACGGTGCCGTAATAAGATGTTCAAATCTCCATCCCCCACGGAGACCTACAAGCTGCTGCCAACCAAATTAAATCATTGGTTCATCACGACTTTTTCTCCTTCGCGTATACTCTGTCACTAGGGCGGCGGATCTGCATTATAAAAGTAGTGTTCCGGAATGCAAGTGCAACCTGATGGCAGCAGACACTCCTTATTGACTTAACTTTATTTACTCTTTTCAAATAACACTGGGCGATATTGATGTGATGTCAAAAGAACCCCAGTGAAAAACTGCAATGTAAAGGATAAATTGCCGTCTCTTCCATGTACATACCCACTGACACAGGCGAGAATCGAACTGACGACGTTATGGGTGGCAGGCGTGGATGTTGTCACTCGACCACATCCTGCACCAACTCATGCCTGAGGTGAAACCCCCTGCAGAATTACAGCTACGGGGCGCGAAACTCCGTGATCGTGTGACGTCACGATCGTCATCAGGCTCGTCATCCACTCGAAGGTTCTCATTCGGTTGGTCCTTTCTCATCCTGAGAACATCAGGCGTTCTTACTGCTGGCTCCCTTCGTCACCGCAGACAAACGTTTGTCTGCGGTGACGAAGGGAGCGAGCAGTAAGAACGCCTGATGTTCTCAGGATGTCCTTTCTGGACGCAGGCAGATCTCCATTCATCGGGCCGTATTTTAGAACCTTCCTTATCTCTAAGGTTTACCTTTAGCTATTGTTTACAGGGCAGAATACAAACGCTTAAAGTGGACCTTAGAGTTAAGGAGGCTTCTGGAATACGGGCCGTCGTGTTTTCTCCGTTGCCATGGATTGGTGGTTTGGTTTTCTTCTGGTCTCGTTGACCTCGTAGTTTCCAATGACTACCGTGTATGAGAATCTGTGGACGGAAAAAAAAAGAAGTAGAAGTGGATGTATCAAAATTCGTGACAGAAATATTCACCTGAACATCGTCATAAGATATCATTACCGCTAAGATGATAAAACCTTCCATGTCGCTGTCGTAGCGAGATTATAGCGCCATGGTCTTTTTACTGACCGAGGATTAATCTCTCCCCCTGTAGGAATGGTCCATAAATAAAAGGCGTAAGCCATTTTTTCACACAGGTGATGATGACTGAATAATAAACCAGATCTGTGTGTTCTCTGTAGAGTTATTCCTCATCGGCTCTTGTCTGGTTGCCTGTCCGTGGTGGCTGACTTATCACACGTGTTGTCATCGTCAGCAGTGGAAAAACTGAAACAATCGACCAGTTTGTATGCTGTATTCAGAGTCAGACTGATATAAATTGGCTTGTTTATCATATCTTTCTCTTTGAATGGATTCCAAAGCATCATTTTTGCAAAACTACATCGTGATCTCTCAAAAATGCCCCAACAAGAAACCACAGGAAGAAAAACGGTTTATTGCGTGTAGTTGTTTTGTTACCGTGTAGAGCATGATGTGCATGGGTCTGTGTTTTGGTGTGCAGTCTTTGTTTTGGATTATTTCGTGAAGTATCTGTAGTTTAAATGTATTTGATTTGCTTGTAACGAACTTTAATCATACATGTGCAGCTCACCAACATCCAAGCCGTCATGCATGTCATGGTCAGCCTTTTTCCATGTTCCTCATGATTCATTCCCGACAAGTGAATGCCCTGCATACGGTTTTATTTGGAAGGACAACCACCTTATTAGGATCCACATATTAGCCTTTATTTGGCATACTAAGAAATTCTGAAGGAAAGTTCGAAAAACCTGTAGCAGAAAACTTCTAATAGTTGTACTAACAGTATAATTCTAGCTTGTGCAACCACATTTTGTTGTCCGCAGGCGTGCACTGGATGGTTCATTGGGTTCGTTTATCATGAGAATGAACAGAATTGTAGTCTTCAGAATGACTGATCATTTGATTGACACGAAAGTGACGAATCCTACGTTCGAAGTAGAGTAGCTGCATGAACTTCTACTGCAGTGCATAGGCATGCATTGTACACGACCGAGCGGGGTGTCGTAACTTGCCTTTTGATACACCTTTGTTCTTGCAGGTCCAGACTTCAAGTCAAAAGATGAAGTCAAGAAAGAGAACGAGCAACTGGCAGAAGAATACAACGGCATAAATCAAGAATATAAAAAGTTACGAGGAGTTATAGAGCAACTGGAACGAGAATATGAAGAGAGTAAAGACTACGATTTTGTACGACGTTATGGGATATTGAAAGGGATGATAAAAAGGACTGTAGTTCACCTGAAGCTGTCTAATCAGGCTGAACAAGGGGGTCAGGGAGGACTGGTCACCAGTTGTAAGGAGTATGCCAGGCAAAAAGAAGAGATGAGAAAACGAGAAGAGAAGTATTATGGTAGGTTGAGATCGGTATATGACCGGCAGCCATCTTTGTGGTTGCTGTGGTAACGCCAAGAAACATAAACATGTAAAGTCGCACATGCGCATTTGCACTTCTCAGTAGGATGTTGTCGTTGCTTGCCAGTCACGAATTGCCAGGAAAATTAGTCGATCTCGGTAAGTTGAAGCGATTTATTGAAGCTAGTGCCAGTTCTGGCGGAATTGAAGCTTAATACTTGCAGAAGTGTGGACGTGGTAGACTCAGGAGCGTCTGTAGTACTTTCCGATAGGAGGCTATCAATCACTAAAACTACTTCTCGAATCTCGAAGTCGTTTATCTTCATAACCATTGTCATGGTGGGTAAGTGACAGCCGGTCTCCGTACAAGTGATTTTAAGGAAGATTTACTAACTCCTGTGATTAGGTTTGCCAGGTTTGGTTACCGACCAATAAAATTAGACTGCTATTGAATTCAGTAGAGTTGAACGGAGAGCTTTCCATGATGCTTAAGTGGGAAGTACGCTGCAACCTGAAGGGAATCCAACTGGTTCGAAATCCTGTCGAGTCCCCTCCTTCCTCTTATTACCATAACAAGGAGGCTGTAAGAATGATTGCAGTAGAGGCTGGGATGACAGGTCATTGGTCATCTTTATCCATATTTGCACTTTTTATGGTTTCTGCTTTGAAAAGAGTTTTCCCCGTTGATGGATATATATCCTACCACTGACTGAGACGGCTGAGCAAAACTAGCGCCTAATTAGTTTGGGAAGCAGCAGCGCTTGAATAACTGGCAAGATTTTCTTTCTAACTTAATATCTTTGATTGATAATAGCGTCACTAAATGAACGCAGGAGGTGTTCCACCGGCGAGTGGGTGTTACGGGGTCGTAAATAGCAGCACGCAGGCGATATGCAAGCGATCTCTGGGCGGGTAGCCGCATAAAAACTCCGCTGGTGCTTCGACAGCCTATCGGTGTTAAAATGCATGGAAAAATGTACAGCACTATCGGCAGATGGGCTCCGCTAGCGCTAGCGGAGTTTCTATGCGGTCACCCCTGATCGCCACCGAGCAAAATCGGCTGTTGACGCCAAGTGTGTGCTGGATAGCGATGCGTGGAATCTTCTCGCCAGCGATGATCATCCGTTGTCAAACAATACCAAAACGAATATCGCCTAGTCTGTGCGGTGGCTGGTGAGATGACCGGTGGCGAGTAGATTGCTTGCGATATCGTTTAGTGTGCGCGAGAAGTCCAATCATATTGGTAGGACTGTCCTACCACACTCTAAAAAAATTCTCGTCGTACTGACAAGCTGGAACTCGTTCTCAGAATATGCTTAAATTGACAGGGTCTATCTTGTCAATTGACAAGNGATACCTTTGAAGTCTGGCGTAAACCAGGTTCTTAATGTAGATACTACCTTTTCTATGGTGGATTAAGGTTCCATCCTTTCCCGACGTTTCAACTATTCATCATTCCAGTTCTGGTTTTCGCTCAACCGGAAGTGCTTATTTTCATTCTCTCTTGCAACACCGAATGCTATTGGTCGTTGGCATGTTCTGAATTCAACTGAAGAGAGTGTTGACTTGACTGTGGAGTGTCTGCATGACGCATTAAGCAAGGACCTTTAGTCATACTGTGTCCACTTTACATGTACTTCGATCAAATTAATGTTCCTAATGGGTTTTGTGAATTATGAAGCCGGTAGAAAAACTGACCTTATTCCTGATGGTCTGATTTTAAGGATTTTAAAGCGTTTCCTGTCCTCTCGTGAATACATCGTTCTCTGCAAGTAACAGCATCCCATTTTTCATGTATTTCCGGACGAACATGAGTTGACCGCAACGTTAATGGAAGATGAGAAAGATGCATGGCGTGTTTTGGTCCGCAGCCTTGGTCCATAAATGCTTACGGCTGCCAGAGGCTTTCGCTTGTGATAGATGGCGGCACAGGCTTGGATTTATTTATTGGTGAGGGTTGAGTTTGCCGCCAACTGCAGGTTGTGACTACACGTTGCCGGGAGTCAATGTGCTTTTATTCGACGCAGTCAAGTACTGCAGACCGACAACATCCAAACGTCATATAATGGACATGTAGCATGATTTCAACTAGATGAAGCAGTTTTGGAATCCATCGAGAAACAACAGTTTTCTTTCGTAAACCAGATCCCAAGACAAATACAATGTAACCTATACTTGTTTTACTGTCTCCATCGAATCGCTCGACGACTGTCAGGAGTTTGTTAACTTAGTTTTGTAACTTTTTCTTATAAATGTAATCGCCCTGTAAATACGCTAGCAAAGCAGATACTGCCGACTCGTCCTTTGTTAACCATCATTTTTCGATTGAAAATCCTATTTTTATCTGACTTATAATATCGACCAACTGAATGAATTTCATGTACATGTATATAAAACATATCAAATGAGCATATCTATTCCCGGGTATATAACACCCATTTGTAATATGCACAGCACTGCCCATGTAAATAACATGTATGCGGTTGTAGGCGTTCACAGTTTTGAGAAACTGATACCCTATTCAGTTGTTTCTCGCTACCTTGGGTATTTCATGGGGTAGACCTTTTTAGTGCATACCGGTGTTGTAGCCCCGGGATAAAATGTGCGAGTGGGTGTACCTTAGGTTCACTCTGGTGTATCAGGCCTTCAAAATGAGAACTGAATAACAATATGAGTCCAGTGGTAACAGCAGGGAAGCGGTCAACTCACCGACCTCCCATCATAAAGCCCCGTTTTCACTATAGCGGGTTCCGCGGCGGTTTCCGGCGAGCGGTGCGGTTTTCATGGACATCGGGATAAACAGCATGCAAAATATTTGGCTAAAACTTCGAAGGACTCTTTAACCAGTGAAAACCGCACCGTTCACCGCAAAAGCGGCAGAAACCCCTGCAGTGGAAACGGGCCCTTACACTTACTTCTGAACAAGCGATTGGTAGTAAGTGAGTTGTCCGAATGGACTTTAATCAGCTTCCTTTTAGGACGATGAAGAGTTTTTAGCCACATCGTGAATGTGTTACACCTTGCGATGCGGCAGATTGACCAAAATCTAAGAGGGGTAACATCAAGGGCCTCTATACCTCTTGGTCGACCTCGTAATTTTAACGCCTGTATGAAAGCACATTGTGGTTGGATATCAATAGAACAAACATATTATGGAGGAATAAAAGCAGTGTTATCAAAGATGAAAAGACGACTTCTTCCGTTGGTGTGTAAGGTGGAAATTGAATTCAACATCCGTCTTATAAGCAGTTTTTAAGAGCTAGATTTTCTGTATCTTCGGGGGAGGTGCAGACGCCCCTACCGACCAATGCAAACATCTCACAGCGCCACCTAGTTTCCATTCTACCGACAGGACCACGACTCTGTTCACGCCATCTGGAAGCCGATACCATGATTGTACCATTGATGTTATTTCGACCAACACGTTAATATAAATTAACATGGTATGATTACAACATTGGTCAAGCACAGCAAAAATCACAAAATGGTCGATTTTGGGACTGTGCACGTGCGCACGCTTGAGAACTGCCCTTGGCGATGGGCGGGCTTTCCAACCGACTCTGCAGGTCGTTTCGAGTCCACACAAAAAGTTCTGTCTTTGGATAACCATGGCCGCTCACCGGAAGAGGATCATTCAAATTGACCGTCCCGAGCCCACGAAGGCGAGACGAGAGGGACGAAGACCCCCGACATCGGCCTTCTGTCTGGGCTTGAAAAAAGATGTATGATTTTGTGGGCCCTTGTACTAATTGCACCTGTGCTACCATCTGAAACGTCACGCTGAGAATTTATTTTGTGTAGACAAGATTAGGCTTTACAACTTTTACTAATCCTTTGCTTATATTAAACGATTCATTGACCTGGAACGAAGGGTTGCCATACAGGTGACCCTTTTTCTGTACGATCAGTTGTGCTGTTCTTTCTACATGGAATCTTGTCAAAATTTCCTGCTCTTGAAAACGTTCGTCGTAAGGATTTTCGTCGCTTTTCAAATGGTACTGATGTTGATGTCTGCACATTGGAAAACTTTTGACTAGTTGACGTGGAAACACAATCGAATACATCGACACCGTGGAGTAATAACGGAACAGTTACAGTCATGCCATCTATGTTTCGTGTGTTGGTCCTTTTTGGATTGCTCGTTGCTCTCTCTGTGGTTTTTACTACGGTTTTTTCCGACAGGCGCCGATACAAGACGGTGGACCTCAGCAAAAGGATCGTACTCGGGACGGCAGCAGGGGGAGATCTAGTCCGCACGTCAGCGCTAGGAAAAGGTTCACGGGCTGCTGATCCAAGCCCTGGTTATAACGGAACGATAAAACCTGTTTTGCCGTGCCAAGGACCTATGTCTGCTTATTTGCTGATATTAGTCGGGAGCCCCGTCAAGAACTTCCACAAACGAACAGTGGTACGATCAACTTGGGGCAACCTCACCTCACATAATGGTTACACTATAAAGGTGATATTTTACATGGGCAAGGCGGCCAATGGAAGTCAGCAACAACGTCTGGAGTTAGAAAGTAAGACATACAATGATATTGTCCAAAGTGATATCGATGATGGTTACTATAATTTGACTTTGAAAAACTTAGACGGGTTCAAGTGGGCCTTGACGGAATGTCCTGTTGCTCGGTTTGTTCTCAAGATAGACGATGATGTTTTTGTATACCCCAAGAATACCGTTGATTACATCAACACATTGAAGATTCAGGATGAAAGGACGCTTTACTATGGCTACGGAATGAGTGCGAACCCTGCCTTTAGAAATAAAGGCAGCAGGTGGTACATAAGTTACGAGACGTACAAGAACGACACCTATCCTCCATACAACTTAGGTTTCGCTGTACTGTTTTCAATGAAAGTTGTCAAGGACATTCACGATGCTTCATTCAAAGCGCCAAGCTACTTTAAAGTCAAAAGGAATTTCCCATTCGAAGATGTTTTCATGGGCATTTGTGCCAAATACGTTGGAATCGTCCCTAAATTTGTCTATGACCGATTCTACCGGGATCCTGGTGTTCTTTATAAGGCAATAGACAAGAGTAATTGCACACATCTGTCGGCGATTGCTGCCCATGAAGTAGACCCCGGAAAATTTGCTGGCTACCTCCAGATGAGCGAAATAGTCCGGGGCTGGAAAAACTGTACTTCATAGTGAAGGAATAGACAGTTTGCGAATTAACCGAAAGTGAGTGCGGCCATGGGTTTTAGGGTCACGTTCATGTTCACCATTTTTGAGAATTGCCGTAAGTGTTATGCAACTTTTACGCACTTTTTGTGGGCTTTTTCAAAACGAGCTTGAACTGCCCGAGATTTGGCCAATACGTTTTACGAAAGATTTACCGGTACATGTATCATAGTAAGAACATTATCAATCATGGTAAAATAGCTTGTTCAGTTGAAATGGGTTTTAGGGTCACGTCACTTTTAGAATGGTGATTTCCATTAGCAGTTCATAGGCCTAAAATGAAGTCCCTGACATTGGGTCTTTATCATTTGGACACACATCCTCATTTTTGAGAATTGCCGTAAGTGTTATGCAACTTTTACGCACTTTTTGTGGGCTTTTTCAAAACGAGCTTGAACTGCCCGAGATTTGGCCAATACGTTTTACGAAAGATTTACCGGTACATGTATCATAGTAAGAACATTATCAATCATGGTAAAATAGCTTGTTCAGTTGAAAATGTCGCGTGGTTGGACATGTAATAAAAAATCGCTTAACACTTTTTCACTCAGAACATTTTTCCTTCGGACAATTTCTCCCGCCACACCTGATTTTGCACAGGCGTGCAGGAACGAACAGTTCTTTCCATAGCCCAATGCCAGACTACCACAAGTAGGGGGCCTAGGCCTATACTCGCCCCTTACGCAATCCGATCGAATTTTTTTTTGGGCAAGTTCGTCCTTGCGTATGAATAGTCAGAAAGAACAGGTCTTTTGTGCAACTTTGTGTTGTCTGCATGCAGCGGACTATGAAACTCAGTCAATTTGAACGTCCAGCAATGATTGTGTTTAACCACATTGTTCAGGAGAGAAGTGTTACATGTACACAGAATATTAATTTATACGTATAATTCTTTTTGTTGTCATTTTTGCATTTTTGTAGACATACAGGGACGTTTCATTGAAGCGTTTCTGATTGGCCTGAACGTCCGCCATGGATCAGGGCACCTTCACAAAAAGACCAATCGAGATGCCTTCAGTTTGACAGCTTTACCATGCCAACAGTACGAATACGAAAAAACTTGCGCAGCGGTTTGTCGACTCCGTCATCTGTGTTTTGGAATGTTGTGAATGAGAGAGAATTGGACGGAGGGACATTCCAACGCAACTGTGAAGTTCCAAACGTAGTTCTTCCGCGATGTGTTTCTGACAGATTCGTCCAACGCAGGATCGAGCGAAATCGTTGCAAACATCGAATTTAACTGGATTTACAGCATAGAAGACAGGAAAGAAACTTGTACCTCTTTCAACCATGAGGTCTATCCGTAGGTTATCTGGCCTACTCCTCCTGGCAGTCGTGTTTTTCACAATCTTCGGCATGTTTTATAGTCGGGGGAAAATGACTGAGAAACTGTATGTTGATATTACAGATGAGTTTTTCATGCAGATACAGGCCAGACGACCTGAGGGAACGCTGCTTCGAAGCTCACGTCATGGAGCGCACGCTGAATCTCAAATGTCGAATCCACTCGGAGGTTTCACAGTTTTGCCTGTCTCGCCTTGTCCGAAAGACAAGGCTGTTTATTTACTGATTTTGGTCGGGAGTCATGTGACGAACCATCGGAGACGAATGGCTATCCGTTCGACCTGGGGCACGACAACATCAGCTGACGATGGCTTCACCATAAAGGTAGTGTTCCACATGGGAAAGGCAGCCAACTCGAGTCAGCAACAACGTTTGGAGTCAGAAAGTAGACGATACAACGATATTGTCCAAAGCGACACTGGTGACGATTTCGATAGTTTGACTCTGAAAACTTTCGATGGATTCAACTGGGCTCTGACCGAATGCCCCAGAGCACGTTTCCTCCTGAAGGTCGATGATGATGTCTTTGTCTTCCCGAGGAATGTTGTCGTATATTTGAATACCACGAGCTCTGTGAACGAAGCCAAGCTGTATCGTGGTTACGGCATGAGCGCAAATCCGGTTGTGAGAAACAAAGGAAGCAAGTGGTATGTTAGTCAAGAAACATTCAAGAATGACACCTACCCACCTTACAACTTTGGCTTTACAATACTCTTTTCTATGAGCGTTGTGAAAGATATATACGAAGCAGCCTTCAAGGCACCAAAGTATTTTAACATTCAAAGGAATTTTCCTTTTGGGGACGTTTTTATTGGCATTTGTGCAAAATATCTTGGTATTGTCCCGGTGTTTGATTTTGATGTCTTCTTCAGAGACCCAGATCCATTTTACAATGCAGTAAAGGCTAACAACTGTCGGTACCTGACTGTATTAGCCGTCCATGATGTCGATATAGACCTCTATTATTATCACACACAAATGCGTAAGAAGATTTGGAAATCGAACAAATGCAATAAACAATAAATTTAATAACAAATCGTTCATTGATGATTGAATTGTTGATCAGGAATGAATTAATAGTGGAAGTTTCTTTGATTGAACTTTGCTGCCATCTTTTGGCAATAACCGTGGCGACTGCTCCTATTGATAACCAGGGAGCCGTTCTGTTTACTTTCTTTCTTTTTGATGTATGCCTATGTTGACAATTTCCGATATGATATCTTCGGGAGACAAATATATTTGATATTCAGAACATGATAGTTAATGGGTTACATATTGAATTTAAATGGTCAACTTTTTAAACACTTTGATCACATGATATTAATATGAATCGTATCGCAAAAACTACCACTTACAGACGGAAAAATATTTGGGTCAGGTCAATGGGAATCTTCGCCCCCCGTGCAAACTGTACTTATGAGGAGGTTTCAACAGAGAGCGAAGGATCCGGAGGTCTAGGCCGACAATGTCTGCAAGTGGTTTTGGCAACTACACCCCGACATCTGCAGGGAGCCAGTATTCAGGGAAGACGTGAGTGTACTATTAGGAACGCCCGAGTTTTTCGTTATCTCGTGATAAAGGCCCAGGCATGATATCGTTGGGCGTGTACAAAAATTATGCCAAATCAATAGAGTAGAAAGAGAATTTGGTGTTCCGTCTCGTTCCTGTGTTTCCCCATCTTGTATAGATATGGCGGCACATTGTGAAACGAGTGTAACAGATTTCTCTGTTCGCCTCTTGAAACGTCATGGTGGTTCCTCAAGCAGTCTTTTGTATACTACAGGGTGGGCCAGAGAAAGTGTCCCTCGAACAATAGGGAAACAATAGAAATGCTATTGTTCGAGGGACACTTTCTCTGGCCCACCCTGTAGTATGGAAACATTGGCTCATATGAATAAGATTATCAAATGCTTTACCTTCAGATTTGTACAGCATCGCCTAGTGCATGTGTATTGCAAAATTCAAGTAAAAGCATTTACTAGTCTTTTATTCATATGACTAATTGAGACACGGGGAAAGTGTTACTTGTACATTTTATGTCGACATAGCCCCCCCCCCGCCAGCAAGGAATTGATGCCAGTACAGGGATATGATCCTTTAAGCCTACCAGTAGATCCTTTTGTTGTAAAAGCATGGCACACACGAGCGACTAAAATGGGGGCGACTACCGATGCGACTACTAGGTCGCATGCGATAATTACCTTTGAGGTCGATCAGTGATGTCATCCGCGACATCACTGATCTCCCAGTGAAGCATTTGTCGCAAACGAGTCAAAAAAAACTAAAAAAACTAAAAAGATGTTCAGTCGCTCCTGTAGTCGCAAGGCTAGTCTCCTAGAAAGTTGCTCAAAAAATCGCTCGTGTGCGCCATGCTAAAGCCAGCAGCACACCAGGCGATATCGCAAGCGATGTAATGACACACCTGGCGTCAACTGCCGACGGCGATCAGATCGCTTGCGATATTGCCTTGTGTGCTGCCCCCTTTATGCACATCTCAGTAGCCTGTGATGTCAGTTGAGTTAAGATGAACCACGGGCTAATTTGGATGGGCAAACTAGTTAATACGTAATACTTCTTCCCACCTTGGCTTCCCCAGACGACAGATGGACACACGTAACAGGCGTTCATGTTCACCTTTGGCGTAACCATGGAGTGAAGGTTGTAAATGACTGTCTGATCAGTCGTGGTGATGTAATTTGTATGTGTGAAGGATATAAAATACATGATTCTGCTGTGAATGTCACGGAGCTCCTGAGGTGGGAGGAGAGTCATGTCATTTTTATGATGGCCAGCATTGGTCCATGTGGGAGCGAATTATCCTGTACCTGCACCAGTATCATCTGTTTGTAACAGAGACTAATTAGGCCTATACATCATTTCATGATTTACATCTCATGTTTCTTCACTTCAGTGAACATTTCTATTCAGGAATTACCAACCATTGTAAGAGGAGAGAGGTGCCTGATCTGCGGATTAAAGCAGTCAGCCAGGTTCTCGATATCGTGACCTGCGAAAGAGGAACATCGCAGTCGTGATCGTGACACGAAGAGGACCACGACGTAAACAGACAACGCAAGGGAAATGGGCATCACGGCGTTCGTTTATCGAATGATCGCCGCTCTTGTTTTGTTGATATTGTTATCTTTTGTGTTGTTTCGGATTATTTCTCCTGAGACAAAAACTGAGATCAGTGGATATGTGGACGTTACGGATGAGTTCTTCAAAGAGTTAGAGATGCGGAAGCCGTCGGACGTGGACGGTACGTTTAGAAAGGATTCCCAACGATATAAGCAGGACATGACAACTGGTGCCAAGGCTTCGACCACAGACATCTCTCATCGAGGATATCTCAGGAGAATGAAACCTGTTTCACCGTGTCCAGAAACAACATCTGCCTTCTTGCTCATCTTAGTGGGGAGCCCGGTGATGAATTTCCACAGACGAACAGTGGTACGATCAACTTGGGGCAACCTCACCTCACATAATGGTTACACTATAAAGGTGATATTTTACATGGGCAAGGCGGCCAATGGAAGTCAGCAACAACGTCT
>NMRB01003790.1:16261-52701 GCA_002633025.1 Notospermus geniculatus | reverse complement strand
CACTGGTCGACCTCAAAGGTAATTATTGCAGGCGACGTACTAGTCGCATCGGTAGTCGCCCCTATTTTAGTCGCCAGTGTGCGGAGCCCTTCAGGCAAATGGTACTAGGTTGATCTCTGCAATGTTACACGACCCTGTTCACTATTTTGACGAGCTATTGCACAATACTTTAACAGGCGAGTCCAATGGTGAAGTTTATAATGCATGTCACCTTGCCTGTTAGCTGTGTTTATGGTCAAGCTGTTAGTAATAGACTAACCACAACTGACAAGATTAGCCAAGTGCTATTTGCCTTATGGTATCTGGAACGGACTATAACATTCTGCTTATTTCAGACTTCTTGCGTTGATGACTAGATATCACAAAATATGAATTTATGATGACTAAGTGACCACATCTCCCAAGCAGTAATAAGGGTCATTATACATTTCAGCAATAGATCTATCACTAGGCCAGACCCAAACATATGTCTGTTTGCTGTAACCCTACCCTGCCCTAATAGCTTGGGTAGGTACATGTAGGTAGGCATATATTTTTATTTTTTTTAGTTGGAGGTGGAAAAAAATTAGCAATTTCCACAAAATAAAATAAAAATATACTAGTGTTTAATAACAATGTCTTTCGGGGTTTATGACACATTGGCATTCAGTTTTGAAGTGTAAAAAGTTTTAGGTCGGCATACTTCGTCATTGCCGGTCGGCAAATCGGGTCCTTTGGGGCATAAAAAAACATACCGGTATTGGCTATTACCCCTATAAAAAGTTTTGGGTCGGTACCATTTACGTAGGGTCGGTCGGGTTACGGCAAACAGACATATTTTTGGGTCTGGCCCTATCATTACATCTTTGGTTCACTCCAAATTGCACGTTTTCTTTACTAAATCCTACCCTATCACTGCCAGAGGCATTTTAATGGAAACTAATAAATCGACACCGTAGACCAATTTTCCAGTCCATGACGTCATGATGCAACCGTGACATTGCAGCACTACGTGACATCATGATGAGGTCAGAATGACAAACTTTTCTACTGAAGTTGTTAAAGCCGCACTGTACTGATTTCAGAAAGTGCTTATGTCCTCTGACGTTCTAGTATAGGCCTAGTGTAAAATGTACTATGCTCTGTATGTAGAGCTCTGCCTGCTGTTTTTCAGTGTCGTGCTGAAACCTAAGCATTGATTTTTTGAAGTATGTACATGTACGGTACGTATCATGCAAGCATTTTGGGGACCTTCTCGAGGCTATGAGACCTCTACCTGCAGTCTCCCAACACTTTGAAAATATCGTAAAATTCAATACTGTGAGGCTTTAAAAAGCGATTTTGTAATGTCCTGCCCTTGCTAATTTTCAAAGTCAATTTGATTTGATACAGCTTAAGAATGTGCAAGAACTACCCCATAAAAAATGTTACCGGGATCCCGGTGGGGCCGGGTGGGCCCCAGTGGGGTGAGAAAATCCCAGTGGGGTGGAAGGATGTGATCCCGGTCTGGGCTGGGGTCAAAGTGGGGCTCAGTAGCCTATATCAATGGTGTACATTCACTGTACATCCAATGTTCGTTATAGGCCTACCTTCTGGGAAAAAATGGTAGACACTGGCAGGTAGGGGGCTGGGGGGCCATTCCACACCCTACTTCATACAAATCAAAATTATTCCTATGCATGGATAGTTAGCAAAACAACTTTCTGTCACAATTAAATGTTGATATATACCCGTAAAGTAATATAGGAACTTAAGTGATATTGTAGGTATTTTTGGCACAAATTAGATTAAAAGCCTTTTGGGTCCGGGCGAGTGATCTGGGGCTATTCCACCCCTGTACAAAAAATGCATAAAATAGGCTATTACTGTTCAAAATTCACATGCATTGTTTATTTTTACTGGCTACAGTTTGCTACTCAAATAAAACATCCTTTCAACCTGGCAAAGGGGCATTAGGCAACAGATTTCTGTAAATATGCCATTGGGGCCATTCCACGCCCTATGCTATGGGGTAGTGGAACTTACTCATTATATATTCTGATCAGAAACTCAGGTTTGGCATAACCATCTTTATCATAATATATCATAATATATGCTTATAATATATACTAATTTAAAATAGTTTTCCCGAAGACTTTGTACTTGGGGGGCTTGCCACACCCTGGGGGGTGGAATAACCTCGAGCACATGATTGTGTTTACATACTCCTCCTGCCCCACGTAACATGTATGAGTCTAGATATGGCACCTGATTGCACTGTAGGCATCTGCTAGAGTACTAAAAACATTTGTGGCCCTTGTCTTTCGTGTAATGTGAAGTATACTGAGCAGTTTAGAAGTCCAGGCGGTCCACTTTCAGGGTTACATTTTTTTATTCCTTTGTTCATCAAGCCCTTGCTTGGCTACTGGTTACAGCAGAGGGATGATTCTTACTAGCAAATCAGAGGAGACCTTACTTAAGTCAAAGGCAGTGATAATTAGTTCATCTGTCCAAAAACAGAGGGTAGAGGTGACAATTGGTGCGAAGGGGGTGGAATTACCCCGGGTGTGGAATGGCCCCCCAGCCCCCTACTAGTATCTAGGCCTAGGCCTACATGGCCTATCACCCATGTAGGTAGGCCTGGGCCTAGATTAGTAGACACCTTCCCAAAGTAGGCCTACCGGTAGGCCATTTTTCCCCAGAGTGTAGGCCTAGGCCTAATGAACGAATGCGTGAAGGCCTAGGACTAGGCCTACAGTGAATGTACATTAGGGCCTATCTACTGATATAGGGCCTAGGCCTAGGCCTAGGCCAAGGCCTACAGCATGTTTTAAAACCTGCAACACAAAACTCCCAAGAATTGTTCCGAAATTAGTCAAAGTGTGTCACACTTACATGTAGACTTAAGTAGAATATGGACCCTGCTGAATCAGTTTGCCTGACCGGTAGCAGGACGAGACTGTGAATTCCAGTCTTACCCCTTTTGTTAATGTGGGGACCCCGGTGGGATAGACTGGGATCCCGCCGGGGTCCCCAGTGGGATCCCACCGGGGTCCCCAGTGGATCCCGCCGGGGTCCCCAGTGGATCCCGCCGGGGTCCCCACCGGGATCCCGGGTTAAGGTGGGGACCCCGACTAAAAATCCCGGTGGGATCCCGCTGGGGTCCCCAGTGGATCCCGCCGGGGTCCCCACCGGATTCCGCCGGGGTCCCCACCGGGATCTTGACCGGGATCCCAGGTTAAGGTGGGGACCCCGACTAAAAATCCCGGTGGGCCCCACCGGGATCCCGGCGGGGCCACCAGTGGGGCCCCCGTTGGGGTCCCCGGTGGGCCCCACCGGGGACCCCAGGCATTTTTTCTCTAGGGTAATTAAACGGTCAAAGAACTTCGCAAATTATTTACAAATATAGGCCTACAAACATTCTAGTCCAATGTCATCATTGCGGTCAAGTGTTTTCACTTAACATTCATATTCTGACAGGTTCAAATCATCATACAGGCAATCCCATCATGACCCAGTAAAATATAACAGGTACTGTATCCAATTGTAGTATTTCAAATAAATGCGATTGTTAGTTTTACTGGGCTAAACGTCCAAATTTTGCAGCCACAATTACATCTAAGGGACTGCCCCTTTAAACATACAGTAGTTCTAGCTATACAATTTACATTCTTCAGAATATATACACAGTGATCAATGATGAGTGCACATGATATCTGTCTGCACATTGATAACGACAGCTTCAAATTCAATGAAAAGCTTGCCCACACAAATGAAATCTTATTTATAGAGTATTACACTTTACATGCTTTACAGAGACGAACTCAAAATGATGAGCACACTTAAGGCGCGTTCACATTAGCACTTTAAAGCGATCTGAGACCGGCCTAAACAGTTGGTGCGCATTAACCGTTCACACTACAAAGTTTTTGATGCGATCTCAGGCCGGTCTTTCGAGTCCGCTTCTTGTAGCGAGTTTGGCGCGTTGTGTCACCGCGCTGACTGGATCGCTCCAAACTGTTCAGACACATGTCTAGACCGGCCTAGGATACCTGAATCGGCCAGAGATCGCTACAAGAAGCGGACTCGCTAGACCGGCCTGAGATCGCATTAAAAACTTTGTAGTGTGAACGCGCCTGAAGCTAGACCGGCCTAGCCAATGCGCATTCCCGAATGCGAACTGGGGAATTCGGTCTCAGATTGGTCTAGATGTGAACGCGGCTTTAGGCCTGTTTTCACGGCATCGTTTTCCACCACAGTTTGCGGTGGTCATTGCGGTTTTCACTGGGTTTTGGAGAATCCTGTTGTTTAAAGGGATCCCACAGGCAGCCTCCTTACAGGCATTTTGATGTGTTCGTCTCGCAGGTCAGTTGAGAACCTGTGACTTGTATTGCAAGTAAAACACACTTAAAACATCAACATTTTAGCCAAAATCTGTCGGTTGTCTTGTGTGGTGGTGTAGGAAAACCCGTCAGTATGTCGCTGAATGATCAACAAGGGCTGTCAGATTGCCTGTGAATTGATCTGCTACTGTCATGTAGTACATTTCAGCTATTGAAATGTGTGGCTTCATCAAGGCCATCAACACTTTCCTCAATTGCGACATCCGACGGGTTTTCCTAGACTGCCTCACGTTTGCTAGCGCCACCTGTGATGACGTGATTGCACTGATGAGCCTAATAGCTTGCTGCCTATTGGGGTCCCTTTAACGATATTTGGTGTGTTAATTATCCCAATGCCTGTGAGAACTGCACGGCTTTCCGCAAAAATCATGGTGTAAACCGCTGTCATGGAAACAGGCCTTTATTCATTGAAATAAATTGGAGCACCCGCCTGTAAACAAATTTATGCAATCTTTTAGCTTGATAACTGTCAGAGTCCCATTGGAAATATTGGCAGTGCACTTCAGTACTGCATTACTAAATCGACCAGAATCCATCATGAGAACAGTACCGTGCACTTTTGGTAATATTCTACATTTCATTGCACTAAATTCATCTTTAGACTAGGCTACTCTTCTTTCCACATCCGATTGGGGCAAGGTTTTCAGCTGATATCTCCACATCGGCTGGGTTGAAATTGACATACTACATCAATCGACTTGTCTTTTTTGTCACTACCGGCATCATTGATGCCATTTTCCCTAAAAACCGGACATAAAGAAGTTCTTTCACCAATCACATCTCGTCTTTTCAGCCGAAGTGGCGGCCATTTTGAAATGATGCAATGCATCGCACATGTGTAAACTGCACTGAACATCGTGCCAAATGAAGTTGGTTTTGAGAAAGGGATCCGTTGTGTCGGACGTACGCGAAAAATGAAGATAGCAGAATGATACTGACAAGAAAGATAAGACGATTGATGTAGGTATCTTTTGTCAAATTTGACCCAGCTGTTGCAGAGATGTCATTAATAAACCTCATGCCATTCGGAAGTGGAATGGAGAGTAGATCTGTACAGTTCAAACCTTGGCGATATCAAAAACCTTTTAAATACGTACTGAAATACATACGAAATTCCTATGATATTAACTAGTTTCACAACTGAAGGAATAGCCTAACCACAGTTGTTGAAGTTGTTTGTATTTCCTCGCACCATCTTCGATAATCGAAGGACGATCTGCTCACCACTGCATTATTATATACATCGCACATCACCCTTCAAGTAATAGACCGGTCCGCCGTGTATCCGCTGCCTCTTGAAGAGGAGGCCAATCAGAACCGGTGGTGTAAAATTTCCTCAATAATTAGATCAATCTCGCTCCCATGACACATGGTAAAAATAGTGGTAGCCGAAGAGCCGATATAAAGTGCAATCTGATTGGTCGACCGGTAAAGTTGGCATTATGCCAAGATATGCCGTGGACTGGTCTATTACTCGGTGGGTAATATGCGATGTAACGCAGTGGTGAGCAGATCGCCCTTCGATTATCGAAGATGGCCTCGCACAGTTTCTGAACTGAACCTGTTACGTCTGCAAAATACTCAAAACTCTTTGCACAAAAACAAAAAATCTAAAAAAATACTGAATACTGTCACGTAAGAAAATGACAAGATTATGCCTCCTTCATCACTATTCCATACAAAATTCCACAAAGTCACCTCAAAAAACAACACTTATCACAAAGTTTTGAGTATTATTTATAAAAATCTCCAGAGTCATGTTCCTTGCGTCATGACCAACATTAAAGTCTGCCAATAAAGGTCCTTGCACACCAAAAACGTGTGTTGAACGTCGCAGAAAACGCCGCGGTTTCCACCCACAAACAGGGGTCAAACCTCCCGCGTGAAATGCTGCGGGAGGCGTGCATTTTTTTGGGCAAGCACACTGGATAACTACAAAAGTTATTTCGGGCGGCGACGCGGCGGCGAGCGCGCGTCATTTTTTGCCGCAAGTCTTTGGTGTGACCCATTCATTGAAAATCCATTAAACTTATTTTCCCGGCGGTGAACACGCATCGTTTTTTGCCGTTGCATCTGGCGGCACGGTTTTGGTGTGAAGGGGCCTTTAGTCCAAACAAAATCAATAATGGATTTCACAAGCTGCACCAAAAAATGTAAGACGACATCTTCATCTATTCTTCACCAAGTCAGTGGAGACGAAGACTAAGAGTATCATCTTTTCCACTGACAGATTTTTTGGATTGAAATGCCATTTAATTAACCCGTTAACTGTGGACTTAATATTTTGCTACCTGCATCCCATTGCATAATTAATTTCAGACGTTCTGAGAGCCACACTCGTTTTCCTACTGTGGGCATAGTTTTGCTCAACATGCTCAAGCAGAACTGTTTACAGCACCACAAAATTATTGTTCTAAAACTCAATTAAACTGGCAGATGCTAGAATGGGGATTCCCCATATTACGGAGTGTTAGGCCCGTATGCACAGACGTTCCTCCACTCACACTTGAGTGTGAGGTCGACCTTTACCTATTGTTTGCAGGGTAGAATACAAAAGATTAAGGTCGACCTCACACTCAAGTGTGAGTGGAGGAACGTCTGTGCATACGGGCCTAAGTGTGGGTATGAGTTGGTGTACTAGGAAGCCATATAATGTCCTACGCAATGTCAAGGTACCGGTAACCTCGATTCCTGGGTGTCTGACGGTGGCGCTGCCACTGTCGGACGCTCAGGGAACCAGGTTAATGTCATACATGTAGATGATGATGTCATATGGTGTCCTTATGCAGTGAATGGGTTAATCCAAAGACAGTCTTATGATTTACAATGTTGGCTGCACATTTATCTGATGCAGCCTGTATGGTATATCATTTCTCTAGCTACATATACACGCTGTAGTCAAATGTACAATGTCATGGCATACAATCAATATTTTAAGTAGTTCACCAAAATTAACGTAAGAGGGTAGTCTTATAAACGTTCTTGTCCCCATCGCCAACAACCCCCACATTTCCGTCACAGTGCACGGATCATCGGATAAATAACAAGAAGTACCCCTGGGGCCCAAAAAATATTATCTGTTTCTTGTCCAGCAACTCAGCAGAAATTTTGCGAGCATGCAATTTTTTTAAAAATTTTCAAATAATTTTTTTCTGTTGTCTTCATGGATGGGGAAATACTACCAGCAAACTATCTCTCTACATGTTTAAGGCCCAGATTACATAGAAGTATACGGTATACGAAAACGCCGGTTAACAATGGCTTCACGGTTGCAAATCCTTTGTGAACCCATTGTTAACTGGCATTTTCGTATACCGTATACTTCTTTGTAATCGGGGCCTAAAGCACAAGTTTCACGAAAAATAAAGATGATTTCAAGTGACGGAGCATTTCTTTGCGTTGTATAGAAGTTGCTGTGTAAGCAAAGTTGGAAAATTTGAAATTGGTGAGAAAAAAAATTTCGATGCGAAGGGCTCGGGAATGATGCGAGCGCGGACAAGAAACAGATACTCTGTTTTTGGCCTAAAGAAAGGTTGAATCCCATGGCTTATTGAAAGTCCAAATACAAGTGCTATCACTTCCTTCACGTCATTACACTCTTTTGTTCCTCTCGTTCTGAACTGTTATGACTCATGACATGTGACTGAAGATGCGCTTCAAGAGCCGGAACTGATGAACACACTTTACTACACAAATGACACGTTGTTTTCCAAGACCAGTTTGGCCCTTGCGACGAGTCGTCCGACTGTTCATCTTTCGCTTTATTGTCCTCCTCACCTTCGTTATTATTTTTCACGCTCTTTTTATCGTCTTTCATACTCGCACCGAAGTCACCTCGATGCACAGTCGAGTCTTTAAAGCCATTATGCATTACGGGTGATGCCATTGACATCAACGGCGAATACGCCATTTTGAGGTAGTCGGCCGCGGAGCTCGTCGTTACTCCGAGATGAGGAAATGTACCATTCATGCTCTGTATAACAGGAATCTCATTTAGTTTTGGAGACAAGCCATTTGCAAACGGTGGGTACGGGAAATAAAGTTCTGAAGGTGATCTATGCGCAAACATGAAATCGGCCTCCTTCGTCGGCATAGGGATCGGCGGCTCCATTGCGATACGCCTGCCACGTCGCGACGGTCCGTTATTCCACATATGTGTTCCCATGTGGACTTTCAAGTTTCCTTTCGTAGTGAACGCTTTCCCACAGACAGTGCACTTGAACGGTTTGTCGCCGGTGTGGGTGCGAATATGAATCTGTAACGCACTTGCACTTGAAAATGGCTTTGTGCAAATCTGACACTGATGCTTTGGGTTGACTTTACGAACAAATGGGGAGGCGTCCATGACTGATGTAGGGGGTAACGGAGGTGCAGATGACATATGACTATGACTATGAGTGTGTGGTTGTGAACTTGATGTTGGTGTGTTCGATTCTGATTTTGGGAGATGTTCCCCGCTGTTTGACCCTCGACTGTCCTCATCTTCCTCCTCATCAAATGCCTGGGAAGGCAAGTCACGTATTTTGTGGGTGAGCATGTGCTGTTTCATATTCCCTTTCGTCGTAAAACCACGGTCGCAGACTTCACAATTGAACGGTCTCTCCTTCGTGTGGCTTCGATAATGAATGTCCAAAGCACTACGACAGGCAAACGTCTTTATACAGACATTGCAAGTGGTCGTCCGGTCGCCTTGAGAGAGGTCAAGGGCACCAAAGTTCGCCCCTGGGCTGCTCGCCCCTGACGACGTTGGGTACGGATATGGAGATACAGATGTAGGGGAGGAACCAACACGAGAATGAGGACTATGATGTTCTTGTGCATCAGGGTGTTCTGATCCGTGTTCGCTTTGGCTAACAGGTGACGTAACATTCCTCTCACCATTATGGGAGCTTGCAAAAGATACAGGAGTATCAGACTTGGGCTTCGCATCAGGGTGGTGTAAATGGGTCATATCTAGCGGCCGATTCAAGTCATAACGAGGCTGTGCCATATTGGCATCCATTGCGCGGACACGCTCCTCTAATGCTGCAAGTGAGGTAGAATACATGGAGGTTGGTGGTTCTGGTATACCCTTGCCAGGCTCGATTGGGCGGTTCTCACTGTATCTCTCAGGTGGCACAGGAGGAGGAGTTCTGGCATCGCCGCTTTCGTGACCACCCTCTCTCCTGGCCGAGTCACTTTCGGGGGAGACACTGCGTGACCGGCTCATCCGCTCTGCATTTTCCGTCTTTAGTCCCAGTTCTGACCGATCGCGATCAGAAGGCTTACTGAGGTCGAGTTCACCTCCGGGTAAAACAGGTGGATGCGGTGGTGGCGGTGGGTGGTAGAGATTCAGTGGTTGATAGGGAGCGCTGAACTCTGGATGGTGACCTCCGTATCCCATGTTACTCATATCGTTGGTGTGCATGCGTATATGCTGCTGAAGAACAAGACTATTGGTGAACTGCTTGTGGCACACCGGACACTGATGCAGCATACGTAGAGGAGGTTTAGCCCGATGGACACCCATGTGCGTTTTCAAATTGCCTTTTGTGGTGAAACTCCGTCCACAGATTTTACATCGGAATGGACGTTCTCCTGTGTGAATCCTGTAGTGCATCTGCAATGCACTCTTGCAGCTGAGTACACGATGACAGATGACGCATTGGTTAGGATCAGTCAATTTCGTCTCTATATTCTCAACTAACTGTTGTAGTTTTGAAGTCTCGGACTTGTTGCACTCCATATACTCCTCCAACGGATCCTCTGTTTTGACGGGTAAGATCGACCCCCGGTGAAATGGTGAATCCATCGACATGGTCGCCGATGGCATACTGGATACTGTTGGAAGACTGCTGGGTAACGGGACAGGCATCGGAATCGAATGCGGCGGTCGTGGCAGCTGGGGACTCAGACGTTTGTTGCTGTGAGTGTTTGCAGTCACTGATGACATGTCTGGTGAGGTGAGAGACGGTGGCTCACCGCCGACAGCTGGGGTTGGGCTCGTATGACTACGGCTGGCTGATATCGATAACGACGAACTTGTGGCTGGTGACTCAACAGAAGAAGGAGGCAAGGACTCTGGCTCGCATTTTACCGGTGGTTCACGTATCTTGTCAAAAGGTGGCATGTGCATACTAGGGATACTATTCGGTCCAAAATGAGGGCTCATCAGTGGCGGCATTGTGTTGGGCGAGACTAATCTTTGAGGTGCAATTCGGTCCAAGTGCTCAGGAACTGGGTTAGGGTTCATCTGAATGTGAGGGTACTTGGCCTTGTGTCGCGAGAAGTGGACTTTGAGGTTGCCTCGTGTGGAGAATCGATTGCCACATATGTTGCACTTGAAGGGTCTTTCACCTGAAGCGATAAAAAGAAGACGAACCGTAAGTATCAGAATTACTTTGAGGAGCCACGGTGGTGTAGCGGATGGGGTCTCCGACTAAAGTCCGGCAACATCTAACTATGACCCAATGGAATGCGAAAATGTCATGTAATGTGCCAGAGTTTTGCGGTTTTTAATCATGCCTGTCGACCATTTGTGGTCATTCCCCGATTGTTCGCGCTGTGCCCTGGTTATTCCAGAGCCGCGTGTGATTGAAGGTCCGTAGAAAATCCAACCATCAATTTCTTAACTTCCGCATTCCATTGGGTTGTAGATAGATGTTGCCGAACAATAATGATCTTTTATCCCATTTGATTTTGCTGAAAAAAAATTTTTTTTGAACAACTAGGCTGGGGGGGGGGCATTTGCCCCCCCTGTCCCTATGCTAGATACGGCCCTGGCCTGAGCCGACACTTCCGGGATGGAAGATTTTTTGTCGACTTAGAAATATGACGAGTAATGCTAAGTCGTCATAATGACGAGTAATGCGTAAAGCTGCATTTAGCTGGCACGCGGAATGTGGTATAGGGCCGTGGAATCCCCGGCGGAAGCGATTTGTTGTATGCGAAATGCATTGAACTTTCCGCTTACCGCGTTCCGCATACTGCGTGCAGCTAAATCCAGCTTAAGTCGTCATTATGACGAAGTGTGGTAGATACAGATTCCATTCTCAAGTTATCTTCAGCGTACGATATTCATTGTAGGCCTATTCATCACTTCAGATCAGAAGTTGCTTTTCCTAAACCAACAGCAGCAAGGCATACCAATAGTTCACCATTCTTATCCCAGATGGCAGCACACTAGGAATCAGCCAGCACAGCGGATTGTGAGATTTTTAATCAAATTCACGAAGCACTGGAGCTTCAGAATTTGACATTTGGGGCAAAGGCTGGAGTATACCTGAAGTATTTGAAGATTTTCACTTTGAACCCAGAAGTGCAATAACACTAATTCACGTCTAGTAGGCCCTACTATGAGTACGAGGAGGTTCTGGCAATTTGAGTTTTTCTTGCAAATTTTTCTTCCATTTTCTTTATTTCTTCACTTTTCTTTGTCTCCCTTCCACAATAAAACACGGGTGACCACACCATAAAGAAATATTGCATAAGCCTGAGCCAGAGACACAAAAGTGCTTTTTCAGAGACGACTTTAGGCCTACTTTACCAACAGCAGCAAGGCATAACAATAGTTCACCATTCTTATCCTAGATGGCACCACACTTGAAATCAGCCAGCACAGCAGATGGTGAGATTTTAATCAAATTTAGGAAGCAAGGGAGCTTCACAATTTGACATTTGGGGCAAAGGCTGGAGTAGTACCGGTATTTGAAGATTTTCACTTTGAACCCAGAAGTGCAATAACACTATTCATGTCTACCGTGAGGAGGGTCTGACAATTTGAGTAGTTTTCTTGCAAATTTTTCTTTCATTTTCTTTATTTCTTCACTTTTCTTTATCTCCCTTCCATAATAAAACACACCCATCTGGGTGACCGCACCGGACGGAAATATTGCATAATGAGCCAGCCAGAGACACAAAAGTGCTTTTCAACAAAATCCCTATTTTTACTTGAAGTTAAATGAAAACAGATTTTATGAATCAACACTGGCAAGATGCCAACTATGGAAATTTTCTGGAAAAATAATTCATAAAGCCTGGGATATTTTTGGTGCAATAAGGGGAGATAATAAGGGTAACAGAAGGGGGCAGGAAAGGTCTATTTGATGTCCCCGTAAACCCTTTGGACCCTGGACATGACATTGTGTGTGTCCAAATTTGAACAATTAATTTAGATAATAATGTTGCAAGTTTTTCCCCTTCACTGAAATTTAATTCCCAAACGTTACACAATATTTGGTGGTCGCGCATTTTGTAGTAAAAATGCTTTATTCAAAATCTGGGCTGTAGGTACTCCATCACCATGCCAACAGGGAGTTGTCCGCAGACAGAAGGAGGTGTTATTTCTGTTACTTGACATGCTTGATATAAAAATTGCAGCACGGTGGTTGGTTCCAGAAAATTCTGGACTTCAAACGAAATCTCTCCTGACACCAAACGGGGCTATAAGCTACATTTTGTGTATCAAATATTCCGCTCACCGATAATTTCTGATGTTATGGACCTTCTGCTTATTGGCGCGTGGTCCCATAATTCCACTTTTTATCACTAAGCATGACAGANAACTGTCTTGTAACACTTTCAAGAGCAAAGCACATTTGCAGTCACATCACTAGGATTTTTCAAGGGGCTGTTTCAAATATCGTGGGGGGGGGGCAATGTACTGGAGCAAATATCGTGGGTCAAAAGATCAGGCGAAAAAAGTCAAGAGGGAAAATCCTGATGCCCTTGCAAAATATTGGAGATTTTTTAATAACTGTTTCGTAACACTTTCAAGAGCAAAGCACATTTGCAGCCACATCACTAGGATTTTTCAAGGGGCCAATTGGCTCAATTTATGCCAATTTTCAAGGACTTGCAAATTGGGAAATATGATTTAGTTGAAAATTCATTTCAATGCATCAAGTTCTGAATCAGAGTGAAGAATGGCGGTGCGATAGCTTGGAGGGGGAATGTCCCTCATTCTTGGATATGTTTCTTTTATGACGTCACACAACTGACCTCCCTTCCACCCCACGCACCATCTGTGTACCACATGCAGCTTCATGCGCGTACCATCCTCGTATCTTCCACGGAAGACGCACGCCGTCATGGAAGGCATGCAGTGAAGACGTAATGTCATTCGCCCGTGGTGTGCAGACGTCACCACAAGAGACTGGTGACACACCCGTACCATTCGCAATGAACTAAAGCATACCTTCGTGTGACATACGTGGATAACGGTAGGTCAATGTGCAACATACTGTAATTCAGAAATTTCTGGACAACAAGTTGAATGTTCACAACTCCTTTCATCAGCAAATAAAAGTGGGAGAAAACCATCGAACACCTGTGATTTTTCAGTGAACTGACATATTAAACACTCCCTAATCAAATATTAATTAATATCATACTCTGCATGAAATCAAGAGTGCATAAAGACTTAATAGGCAACATTAATTAACTTCTAGGGAGGACGTCAAATAAGTCATAAAATGTTCGTGACTTGGTCATAACCATGATAAAAAGGAATTAAATTTAGTGCAAATATTAGGCTATGCATTCATTGCGTGAGATTAAAGGTCACTGGATAAAGGGAAGTTGAAGATATTTGACTTAGAATTTAGAACGTAGAATATCAGAACTTGAACTTAAGAATTTGAGTACTGGAATGTGTAGCAGGAACATGTATGTATTCTACCAGGCAAATTATACCAAAGGGGCTGTTCATTTTTGTCAATTTAGGAATCTGAGTTGTGATCCTTGAGAAAATGGAGAAAGCTATCAAGCTGCAAATTGCAGTGATTATTCTGTACAGCACAACAAATAATCCCTGCAATTTGCAAAAACTGCATATAGCTTTTTCTGTTTTCCCAAGGATCACAACTTAGATTCCTCAAGTGATGAAAATGAACAACCCCTTTTGTGTGTATGCGCCATAAAGTGGGCCATACACGATCAATATTATTGCACAACAATATGGGGCTCAAAATAGGGACGTGTGCTCAGCTGGCATGATGGGAAGAAAGATAGGCAATAATATTGCCCATTTTGGTCCTCATATTGTGCAATAATATTGAACGTGCATGGGCGGCTTAACTCCAGACAGTTGTGAAGGAAATGCAAATCCTTGGGAAAATGGGCAATCTATACATAAAATCAGACATACGTCGACGCAGGCGACCATCTGGTGTGTCCCCGCTGATGATCCAAGCCATCCCTCCCATCCGCATCACTACAACGCCATTAATAATTCATATTCTATTTTTCAAACTTACAAGATGAGTTATTTCATCGCGATGCAGAATTAATGACAAGGATAGCGGAAAAGCCACTAGAGGGATGCTGGAAGATGCACAGGTTAATCTGTCAACCCAGAGGGTAATCAAGACATTAACACTTGTCAATTTCTCATTTGTTCGAATGGAACATTTTGATCCGAACTCGATACGGCGTAATTGTGATAAGATCGGCCGAGTGAACGTGTTCGTTCGTGATTACAGTCATCAGTTACGGCGATTTAATTTCTTTCACTATCAATAATTCAAATTCATCAAAATGACATCACGGGGGTATGAGTATCAAAACTTATTTTCTACAGAATTTTCATAAAAATTCTTTAGGAATCTTGCTTTCTTCCAAGTAGTGCCCAACCGGCATGAGAAAATCGTAGTCAACCTCAAAGCCCATTGCTGTGATTGGCTTACAAATGTCTTGATTTTACTGTTACTTGGCAATACCTATTTAGTGGGGGAACTGCTAAATCAACAATGCGTCAAGTCATTAGGAGTGACGTCATTTCCTCACATGACGTTGCTGACGTCACGGTGACGCGACGGAAGTCTCGATGACGTCGTGACATCAAAAGGCATGAACAGCATTGTTATTTTTGTTAATATCATGATTTTTCGAAAACTGTAAGTCATATCAAAATGCGGGCTTCATAAGGGCATTTCCTAGGTCTGTCTACCTGTGCATACCAAGTTTGGGGGTGATCCGTTGGTCAGTCTTGGAGAAAATTGCAAACATACAAACTCTTCTCAAATTTTAGTATGACATTGGCCAAAGCTGTTTGTCAGTTAGAATTCAGAGTGGAAACACTTCAGCATCTGGGCTACAGACAAGGGATGTCACAGAGCAGGGCTATAGAGCAGGGGAGGGGAGAAAATGTCGTAGAGCAGGGCTACAGTGGCAGGAGAGGAGAAGGGGAGAAAACCTCATAGAGCAGGGCTATAGCTGGGGAGGGAGAGGAGAGACCATGTCATAGAACAGCTAGGGCTAAATCGACGGGGGACTGGCTTGTTGAAATTTCCTAAAAAATCATTTGCAAAAACTTCATCCCAGAAAAGTCACTCAAAACAAGAGAACTTGAAAGGATTTTTCTTCAGTCTGAACTACCCTTTCACAAGCTTCCATAAGTACTCACATCACCACCCAAACCCCATAAAAATATCGCCGACCCAACACCGCTCTTCACGGCCTCAGTCTGAATATTGCCCGTCCATGCGATGATATATCTTCATTTAGTCCCGTCCCATAAATTCAATCCCTGGCATTATAGTCTGGATGAGGTCATTAGATCCTGTATTGTTCGTCTCCAAGATTGGACACATTCACCTTCATTTGTCTTCTTAACTTGTCTCTCTGTTGGGACACTTTCATGAGTAATTAAGAACTCTTCTACAAGGTGGACACACTCCCACTGTCTCTTGGACAAGGACGCAAGAGACCATCATTTCTACATCATCCCCACTTTTTTTCTACCAATCAAAGTTGGTTGTAATACTCCCCAAAATATTGTTGTAGATCCGGGTTCGATCCCCGGTGCAGTCTGCGACAATATGTTTGACACAGAAAATTTCTTCTGGAAATCCAGTGTTCCCTGCATGCCCTGAACAATTTGTTGAGGTCAACTGTTCTGAAGCATGAATGGGTCTTCGTGACATGTAATCAGCATGAAGGGGTCTTTACACAATCAGCATCTTAAGGCCAATTTACACGATTCGATTTGGACACACGTCCAAGACGGACGCAATTTTGTCATATGATTCTGTCAGATCAGAAAATCTGTATACATGCTCCGGTTTATTCATTCGTCAATATGGACAGACTCTTTCTTCATCAAGCGCGCCAAGTACATGACCTCCAATGCAGCCACCTGATTGGCCGAGTTCATGCGTCCTTCGTCCCACATCGGAAGAAAATAGAACGTCCGTCTTGTGCATCCGATGTCGCAAAGGCCATAAAATTTTGTCGTTTGTGCAGTTTACACGAACTGATTTGGACGTAAGATCACGTGGGATCCGACAATCGGATGTAAAAATCGTATCGTGTAAATTGGCCTTTACACCCTTGACTAGGAATCTCCCAATTACTTTGCCATGCACAAAAGATGATCAACCAACTGTCAATAACTTAACTGCGGTCCTCAACCCACACCAGCACTTTGGGAGCAACTCTGGTCAGGGGGTGTCTGTATTTGATTCAACAGCCACCGATCCGGTGGGAGAAATCCTTTGATAAATGTGACACCTTTGTAAGTCCAGTTTCAGTGAATTCATAAGAAAATCGTACATCCAGCGGATCAAATCATTATCATGGTTATAACATCCATTAGCACGCTGGCCATTTTCTCGTCGCGACATCTTGACATGCACAAAGATGCCTTAATATGATTGGTTATCTCTGAAGTGAGGCTAATCACACAGATTAACTCGTTGACCTGAGGACGATACAAGGTCATCCCTTTTAATTTCTGGAGAGGAAGAATTTTCAGGATACTGGTGTTATCTTTGATTTCAAGAGGGACGAATATTTTACAACCATATCAAAATACCCAGAAAATACAGTTTAGATACTGGCTGGTATTCATCAAGGCTCAAAATAACTTTTTTTACTTGTGTAGCAAAATTGCCAATGAAGGGTTCCACTTGATTCGCAATTTTGGTACTTTGTGTAGCAACTTTTTTGTCCATTCAACATGTTCAACAGTGGAAGCCATCTTGCATGGCTGTTGATGTCAACCTCGCACACAACAACACTTACGCATGCATGGCGAACATACTGTGACTCATGAGTAACAATCATGGAAGCGAGGTTTGGTTGGTGTTGTTAGTTGCCGATGAACTATGTACTGACTGACTCCTCGACGGCCGCTGCTGGCCAGCCACGGCTGTCTCTACTTGAAAACGATGTGTAGCAATTTTGCAAATGTAGGCCTACCTCCTCGACTATATCGCACTTTCTGATTTTTCTGTCGCAAATTGCGATGCGATACCGCTTATTTTGAGCCTTGTTCATAAAAGTTAGCAAACGCTTTTACTGAAGACTTGCACAACGAGGTCCAATGTAAATGTACCACAAAACCTGAAGTAAAAGCATTTGCTAGCTTTTATGAATATCGGCCAAAAAGGGACAAAACAAATTTTTCCTCGAAAAGATCTCCCTCTTCAAGCCAAGTTATTCTGGTGTCAGATATGGGGAAATTAGAAATAGCATCCGAGAGGATTTAGATTTTCAATTTTTTTTCTGGGGGAGCAGACCCCAGACCTCCCTACAGCTTTGCCCTCCACACTCAATCAGTTTTGCCCCCTCCCCCTCCCCAGGCCAGAAAAGCTAGCTATGCTCCTGATATGATTACCATCACAAAAGATAGAGGAGACTTTCCCTTTAAAGTAAAATCATCCAAATTATAGCTGTGGTTACACTACATAAATCCCCGTGCTTTCCCCGGGGATTCTGCGGTTACACCTAGAAATCGCCGAGTCTAAATAGACCCGTGTCTGAAATCCCCATGCTTATTAGCCCCAGCGATCTCGAAGGGGCAACGCCGGGGCTATTTAGACACGGGGATTTTTATGTAGTGTAACCGCAAAATCCCCGTGCTTATTTGTAGTTCCAAGCACCCGGCGACAGACGGCGATGCAAATCAATGAGTCATGCGCCTGCGTATAGGATATTTCACGCCTCCAGTAGCCACTCGATGGCAGAGAGTTGCCTACACGCAGTGCCCCTATTGCCGGGATACGGAACTAATTATTACCAATCGCACTTTTAGTAGTGTAACCGCTCGCCGTGTCAACGCCGTGTTTTTTCTGATTCGGAAAAACCCCGTGTCTCAAAAAGCACAGGGATTTTAGATAGGTGTAACCACGGCTATATCACTGAATATTGACCCAAGGAAGGTAATTATATCAACTTGATTTCAATCAGGAGATTTTAATCCGCATTGTGACTTGTGGAGATCAAGTAAATGATACTTGCGCCTCCTGTGGTGAAACTCACAAGTTTAAGAAGAAGTTGACCTCCGGCAACTTTCAACTGGAGTAATTTCTTGAAAAAATTGCTGTTATTAAAAAAATCACTTTCCACCCGCAGTGTGTCTTCGCCAACAAGGACGAGTCGATGAATAGTTACTTGGATGATCCTTATTACGGACCACGATCATTAATTAAGGCGTCTCGCTATATTCCCCGGGGTCAAAGGGCATTAGTTGCATGGACAATACCTGGGATCGTCAGGTAACTTCGTGACGCATTGACACATTCGGATGTGGGATGAACAATGCACGGGAGATCCGAGATCAAAGACGACGGAAAATTGAAACTGAACCTTCAAAGGGATTTTAATTATAGAAGATGCCTCATTTCAGATAATTCTAATGCATCAAAATTGAAATATCTTGTTTTCGTTGTTTGAATTTGAAATTGTGAATTAACGAAGCGGTGTCAAATGCCCACCAGAAGGAGCTAAAAGATGCCAAAGATGCCAAACATCACTGGTTGCTGTTCACATCTCAAGTCATTTCATTGGCAAACTGCAGCAGTATGCAACATTTGAAGGATGACTACTTGCAAAATTATGTCCAAAAAATAGAGCACAAAAGGTGACACACAAAACGATATAATAAAAGGAGTCGTCCTCCAACACAATTTTGCAAGATTGTTGCAAAATTATGTAATAGAATTGTTCAGTGTCCATGGCAGTTGCTTACTAGTCAGTACTGATTTACAGTACCTTGCACAATTGACCTCCCTTCCGCGCCGTGCACCATCCGCGTAAGACATGCAGTGTCATGCGCATACCGTCCTCGTATCTTCCGCCGACGTCGCGTGCCGCCGTGGAAGGCACGTAGTGAAGACGTAACGTCATTTGCCTTTTGTGCGCAGACGTCATTCAGAAGAGACGCATGACGCACTCACACCATACGCAATGAACTGAATGAACATTCCGCATGACGTACGCGGATAAAGGTAGGTCAATTGTGCATCGTACTGTAGTGTTATCTCCTTTTACAACTAAATTGACATGATAGTAATTTCACTTGAAATTTTGGACAAATCATTGACATTGGAAATCCTCCCAAAAACCTATGGGGAAAGATGAGAAAACAAAAATGGCCGCCAGTCAGCCATCTTGGCAGTCAAGTGTAGATTTTCATGATTTACACTTGACAGAACAAAGATGGCTGCCAGTCAGCCATCTTGGTAGTCAAGTGTAGATTTTCATGATTTACACTTGAGAGAACAAAGATAGCCGCCAGTCAGCCATCTTGGAATTCAAGTGTAGATTTTCATGATTTACAACAACAACCAAGCATCCAAGCAATAGTTACAGACTGATCAAACCTGATTTAGACTTTGGATAAATTAACAAAATTATGAAACACATCAACATTGAGAAAGTGTAATATTCATACCTGTGTGCGACCGAATATGAATCTGAAGTGCGCTGTCACTACCAAACACCTTGTAACAGAACCGACACTTGTGCTTGAAAAATGGGTCGTCGCTGACGAAAATGGACGAATTGACAGTTGTGCCTGATTGGGTGGATGGAGGTGCAGGGTGTTTGGACTTCTCATGTGTAACTGCAAAACACAGACACCGAGAATTAGAGATTTTTGAGGCAAATTTGGAATTTGAAATTGAATATTTGCAAAAGAAAAAAGATTTGAAAACATGTTTTTCAAACGATATGCTTGCATCGCAAGTGAAGCATGGGTTATTCCACATTAACTTATTATACAAACACATTTGAGTTAATTATCCCAAAATATGCGTTATGTCCATGAGATTACTTGTTAAATACGAACAGCTGATAACACCGTGAATAGATGGTTATAAACTCTGACATGAAGTATTTTGCAGTTATACAAGTAAGTACATGTAACACATATGAGTTATGGTCCCCCTTTTGGTTAAATGAAGTCAAGCCCCTCCCCTGGCTCTAACACCAGGGGGGGGGGGGAGTACCACTGACACTATAATGAAAACTATATCTATATGAACTGCAAGAATGGAATCTATATTTCCAAAGGTGCACCATTTCAATGCCAGTGTAACAGTAAAGAATGTCCCCTGTAAGAAGTGTCTGGTTCTATTGTTCCATGTCGGATTAAAGGACTACGGTTTTGCCACTTTTTCTCGACAGCTGGTGCCACTCTCCAACCCAAAGACTAACTACGTTGTCGGTGAACTGACCCGATTCACTACGTACATTTTGTAATGCATTTTTGTAGTTCGTGCTGCTGCCGCTAGGTGGCTCACTCTACGTCGGCAGTCAAATAATGCATTAGAGATCCAATACCGTGCTCCTTTAAGATCCATGATTATAGACATGATAGAAACCAATCACCATATCTTTTGTTTCCGGATATTTATTTCTGGGGACATTCTTTCCTTTCACACCAGAAGTACTTTGGCGTTATCATGTAGGGTGCAAGTCCTGGTAGATTGGGACAATGACGTCATTGCCACAATGCACGTTGTAACGGGATTTGACTTGAACTGCTATCATAACGTCACTCGTTACAGTACGTTGCATGCACAATTGACCTCTCTTCCGCGACACGTCCCATCCGCATAAAACATGCAGCGTCATGCACGTACCGTCCTCAAATCTTCCGTGGACGTCTGGCGCCATCATGGAAGGCACACAGTGACAATGTAACGTCATTCACCCATGGTGCGCGTACGTGACGCAGAAGAGACACGTGACGCACCCGTACCATACGCAATGAACTGAAGCGTACCCGCCATGTCACGTCCACGGAAGGTATGCGGATAAAGGTAGTCAATTGTGCAATGTACTGTAGATGTACTGTAGATCGGGATGACGTCATTGCCACAACGTACGTCATAATGGGATTTCACTTGAAACTGCTATCATAACATACACTCGTTACGTAAATCTTTCGCATTCTGCGTCATGACGCACTGTCTCGGTACACCGGAAACACCGGCACTTACAGGCCTTTCAATTACATGATAGCGATGACGGATAACGTCAGTGACGCCCAAAGTCAAAAGGCGCCCAAACTAAGGTTAGGTCCCCTAACTCTCCTCCAAGAAATAAATGACGAAACCTTTATTGAATAAAGTTTGTTTACAGCCAGAATCATAATTAGTTTGCCTTCATCGTTGATTACCCGAAAATAAACACATCAGTGAATTTGTACGAAAACAGCTGCTGAAGTGACCCGACTTCAACCTTCAATCTGACAGAGCTTGTCATGTTTCCAAGTCCATTACTCTCAAACCCCTGACTGAATTCATGTATAATCTATTTGGTTGCAAAGCAGAAAGAATGCACTTTCCAGTCATACCAAATTTGTTTGCTAGATTCCATCCAGTAAGGATATATTTACTTAAATAACTTATCTCACTTCAGTGCCGCATTGGTCATCGACGATCTTTTGGCGGGAAAACTGGCCCAGTGTCATTAATGCATGCATGGCAGTCTGTGCATGAGTCATCAAGTTAGCACTAGATGGCGACACTGTTACTTTGTATAGGGTGTAACAATAACAACACTATATTTTTGGAAGATTTTTCTGTAGTAGGCCAATCATGTGGTGTTAACCCCTTCCCATCCAAGGCCAATGGGTTCAAAATATCTATCTTGATTCAACAAGGATTGTAGGCCAATCATGTGGTGTTAACCACTTCCCATCCAAGGCCAATGGGTCTAATAAAATATCTATCTTGTTTCAACAAGGATTGTAGCCCAGTCATGTGGTGTTAACCCCTTCCCACCAAAGACCAAGGGGTCTAATAAAATATCTCTCTTGATTCTACAGGGATCGCAGGCCAGTCATGTGGTGTTAACCCCTTCCCACCCAAAACCAAGGGGTCTAATAAGATATCTATCTTGATTTAATAAGGATTGTAGGCCAAACATGTGGTATTAACCCCTTCCCACCCAAGGCCAATGGGTGTAACCCAATCATGTGGTGTTAACCCATTCTCACTGAAGGCCACGGGGTCTAAGGTACCTACCTTGATTCAACAAGGAATGTGGGCCAATCATGGTGTTAACCCCTTCCCACCCAAGGTCAAGGAGTTTAATAATCTATCTTGATTCAACAAGGATTGTAGGCCAATCATACATGTATGTATTAACCCCTTCCCATCCAAGGCCAATGCTGGGTCTGCTAAGATCTTGAATCACACCTACTTTTTCCTTCATTTCAATCAACATCTCATGTATGGGTGCGAGTAGGCCTACATAGCCCTGTTTCACCACCACTTACAGGGGCGGTCTTTAAATTGACTGTCAAGTCAATTTCACAGATCAGTTTCCTTTTTCATTTCAATACGACAGACCATCCAGCCTCCTTGAAATATGGTGAGGGGGTACGCATAACGCTGCGCATAAATGTCCCCAAATTAGGTCCTAAAAAATACAAGTCATCCCCAACGTCATGTAATTGAAAGGCCTGACTTAAGTGGTTAAAAGGCATGAATCAGTCGAGAATGCCAAGAAATGCTGTCTCACTCGCTTCTAAATGATGTCATAAGAAAATCATTTGACTTAATGATAAAGCAATCTGACATTGGGAACAATAAAACATGGATATGACCAGTCATAACCGGATTAGTGAAAAATCGCGGCAACACTACTAGAGACGCACAGACAACATTTAATATTGATTATTGAATGATACTGCCGCCACACATCCTGATTTTCATTGAAACTTGTCAAAATTCTAGCGTTGGTGAAATAAATAGCGGCTTAGCGGACGTCTTATGAATCCATAACTAGCGATATATTTTTACAGTTTATGGCCGTTGTGGAGACAAGATTGACTAAAATTATATCACGGCAAAACTTGAGTAAGACGCTAATTGCATTCATAAGCTGAGTGGCTCTGTTTGAGATGATTGATATGTCGGCCCTTCCATATGATGGGAAACCAAGGTGCTTCTCCACATGTACATGTAAGTTTGAATTCTTGAGCAGGTACAGTACAGGTCACAATTGACGTCCCTAAATTCGCGTACGTTACGCGTAAGTCACTCGTAACTTACGCAACAACTCACGAGCTATGTTACGCGTAACTTATGAGGTGAGTTACGCAAATTTCGCTAGCTACGCAGTGATTTACAAGGCGAGTTACACGATTTTGGCGGTGAGTTACGCGAAACCAAAGCTGTGAGTTAGGCGTAAGTTACGCGTAACTTACGAGTAACTTACGCGAAGTCATAGGGATGTCAATTGTGACCTGTACTGTATGCTCCTATAGCCTAGCATACATCACACTTGCGATTGGAGACAACTAGTCGCCACTGTCCTGGCAACTGGGAGGATATAGCTGAAACTGGAGGCGACTGATCAGTCGCCAGAAACGGTTGATGTACGCACCCTTGCGACTCGCTGGAACTGAGATTATGCCAGTCGCCACGAGTTGCACATGTTCAACTTTCTAGCGACTAGTTGCAATTTCGTTGTTGCGGGCTTGTGACTGATCAGTGCCAGTTTTCTAAACGAAACCTATTCTTGTCGAGTCCCAAGTGAATGTCCCGGATGTTACCTGAGTTGCTGCCAGTCGCGAGTGCGATGTACATGTACATGTACGTGGTCAGGACATGACGACTGACTGGATCCTGCTAGTTTTACCGAGTTGCTGAATTTGCGATGTGCGCACAGTGCGTACATCGACACCAGCGACTGCGCAGATCAGTTGCTTCCAGTCGCAAGTGCGATGCATTGCCTGGCTTAACAATCGGTAAAGCCATGCAGCACACCAGGCGATATCGCAAGCGATACTACTCGCCGCTGATCTTCTTGCCAGCCACCGCAGACTTGGCTATATCGGCTTTGGTATTACATGTATTTGACATGGGCGAACATCGCTGGCAAGAGGATTTGGAATCGTCTCTTTTGACGCCAGTTGTGCGCTGGACAGCGATGCGTGGAATCATTCCACGCATCGCTGTCCAGCGCTCATCTGGCGTCAAAAGCTGATTTTGCTCGGTTGCGAGAAGATCACCCATGATATCGTTTGGTGTGCTTCTGACTTTATATCCTTTCTCTGGATGTCTTGATTAAAGGAGCTGGACGTCCAAGTTGTAAACACTTACTCACTGGTTCTCTATCCACGCGACGCTTGCGGTGCTGCCACCTATTGTCGGTGATTTGTACTGACGTGAATATCGTGAGTGAGTTGCATTGGACCAGGCACCAGTCTAAAGATCACGGGGCGCTACTGGTGCTGCCACCTTCACGAAGGAATAAAACTAGTTTGCCGACCACTGTTTGTAAACAAACTGGTTTGTTTACAACTTGGACGTCGAACTCCTTTAAGAGAACTTCGCTAAATTAGGTAGAGGAGGGTTAAACTTGATTAGCTGTGTGCCAAGATGGGTTGATGGATATGAATCTTGATCTGTTGGGTATGGATCAAACACAGGTCAGCTGGAAGATCATAACAACATGCTGCTGATCACCTAATACAAGGTACGAACTCATGAGATGAATTCGTGCAGAGTAGCGTCAAACTGCAGGATCCAGCCTCAAACTTTCAGAGCCGATTGGTTTCTCCTTATAACCACTTCTATGGGCGGTTATAACCGTAAATAAAGATGTTACAAAATAAAGATGTTGTAGTCAACAGGGCTAGATCCAGGGGGCGTAAGGGGCGTATGCCCCCCCCCCCCCATTTTTGGCAAAGCAATGATTTTTTTAGCAAGAAAAATTTAATCACATAAAAATTTGAGTATTTTGTTCTCAGATGCCAGGAAAATGCACCTAAAAGCACTTAAAACTGTCGTTTGGGCTTCACATTTTGGGTGCTCACCCCTCTGTCAAGCTACGCCCCCCCCCTTTCTGTCAATCCTGGATCCGGCCCTGGTCAAGTCATATTTTCTAGTCGTTGTGATGATCTCTAGTCATAGCTAAGAAAGACGTAAGGTGGCGCTGCAGTCGCCTACACGAAGAATGACGAAAACACCCGAAGTGTTACGAATGATACAGCGCCACCTTACGTCTTTCTAAGCTATGACTCAAGATCGTGTGACGACTGCAGCGCCACCTTATGTCCTTCTTAGTTACGACTAGAGATCATCACAACGACTAGAGAATATGACTACAACATCCTTATTTTGCAGCGCCACCTTACAGTACGTTGCACAATTGACCTACCTGTATCCGCGTACGTCACGCAGAAAGTACGCTTCAGTTCACTCCGGTACGGGCACATCACGCGTCTCTTCTGCGTGACATCCGCACACCACGGGCAAAGGACGTTACGTCTTCACTGCGTGCCTCCCATGACGGCGCGCGATGTCCGCGGAGATACGAGGACGGTATGCACATGACGCTGCATGTGGTACATGGATCCGGCGCGGAAGGGAGGTCAATTTTGTGCAACGTACTGTACGTCTTTCTCAGCTAAGACTAGAGATCATCACAATGACTACAAATAAGGGATCATCTCAAAATTGATTGAAGCTGAAAAAGATGAAATGATTTCGTCTCGGGGGGAGGGGGTCTGCATTTTGGGGCCTGTCATTTCGTCTTTTTAAATTCTCTGCCTTCATCGTTGTTGGGGCCATGCCAATGACAATTAAGACTGTAGCCTACATTGCATTGCAGACTACCTACATTGTATCTTTTATTTGAAAAGAGACTAATAAAGCTGAAAATAAATATGAAGCCAGACATTTGATTTTTTTTTGTGTTTTTTGGGGAGGGGGTTCAGGGAGAGACTAAATCATTTCGTCTTTTTCAGCTTCAGTCAATTTTGAGATGATCCCTAACGTCCTTATTTTGTAATGTCTTTATTTGCGGTTATAACCGCCCATACACCTCAATGGATGTTCAGCTCCCACTGGTTCCTCCGTATGACAATACGAGAAGGCCCATAGCAAAAATATTGCTCTAGGCATTGACAGCAAAAAAAGATAAGAAGCAAACTTCGTACAAACATGAGGTGTTCACATTTCACAACATATTTCATCTCGAGTTAAATCCATCCGCCAACGAGTAGCTGCATTAAACAGAACCAGATTTCGTACAATTTCCTTTCATTTTTATCACATTTTCAAGATCTATTTGTGCAGTTGCGGGCTTATTTTACAGATATCCAACACCCAAGGCTGAGTTCTAACATTATGATTGACATTTTCATAAATAGGTTGGTTTTTCTGGGGAAATTGTATAAAACATCTAGATTCCATACTTCTTAGTTATCTGTGGTGATTCTAATGCAAAACAGACCCGACCTGTCATTTCTAATACATCAAAATATTCTAATACTACTCTTCTCTCAAAATGCTGCAGCTTAATTCTCTGCCACAGAAAAGATTGCACCACCTAGCATTAGCCATCGTTTGGCCTTAACCCTTTTGTAGCACATAAGGCCTAGAAAAATAAATTGTGTGTTTCTGGTCATCGGCGATTTCCAAAAATCGAGGGTCGGGATTTTTTTTTATTTTCCATTGTTGGTACAGATAATTTTATTGCAGCTACAGGGATTATACTAAAGGTTATCTAGAAGCCAGGAACAGCCTCAAAAGTTGCTCTGGCATCCATGCCTAAAGGCCTAGAGAGCAAAAGAGATTAATTTTGATAGATGTGATGCATTTTTGTGGGAAAAACATTTTTGTTCCCTGGCCAGTCAGAATTTTTGAGGGTCAGTCGGAAAATTACAAATGACCGGAAACACACAATTTTTTTTCCTAGGCCTAATTGGATCATCGCCTTGCAAATCCTTGATTTGCCTGGCATTTCTACAAGTTAGATTTTTCATAGGTTGTGACATACCAGTGTTCTCCACACCAGTTTAAAAAAATAGTGCCAATGGCACTGTGCCCGCTTGGCTTGAAGCAGTTTGGCCCCTAGAGACAAAGTCAAGAATCAGATTTTGCCGAAAATTCATCTGAGTTGTTACAGCCTAGAGGTACATGTAGATATGTGCAAAGTTTCAAAGCAATAGGTCAAACCGTTACAAAAAGAGCCAATATCGTAATTTCAAGCGAACTTTGACCTCCGTTAACTTGAAAAGTAGGTCAAATTGAAAACGCGAGTACTATATCTTATGTATCCCTATTAGATATACCCATGGTAAAAATTTGACAAAGATCCGTCTCTTGGGAAGGGAGAAACAGTACTTTTAGTGATTTTGGTTTTGGCCCCCTAGCGGCAAAGTCAGACTTCGCGAAAATTTTGTCTGTAGGTTGCTGTAACCTAGAGGTACATGTGTACAAAGTTTCAACATGATAGTTCAAACCATTATCAAAATACAGCCCTTTGAAATTTTTCACAAAACGCCCCCTGGAGGCCAAAATAGGAATCCAACCGCGGTCAAAATCGAACTCGATCTAGATCTTAGGCCCATATATACACCCACCAAAGATAAAAAAGATTCGTCAAAAAATAAAGGCGCTAGAGCGCTAACGAGCCAAAAGTTTACGGACGTACCGCCGTACCGCCGTACGGACCGCCGTACGGACTGACGCACGACAGACCACCACTCAACGACCCCAACCACAGCATAAGCCCTGCTGGGCCTTGCGGCCAAGCGGGCTAAAAACGGCGGCCCGCCCCTCATAAAAATATTATTGCACAATACAATTGCACAATATTATTGCACAATACGAGGATCAAAATGGGTAATATTATTGACAATCTTTCTTTTACCCATCATGCCCCTATTTTGGGCCCCACGTTGTGCAATAATATTGACCATGTTTGGGTGGCTTTACTTTACTGTAAGTTGACTTTACAGTATGCTATCTACTGCAATTTCTATCAGTTCTTAGCCAATGCGGGCCAACTGGAATACTGTAAACCGTGAAATTTTCGCGTGCGTTTTATTTTCACGATTTTCGCGCTCGAGGGTCAACGCGAACATAAATCGCGCGAAAATCATTGGTTCTTGAGGTTTTATGAAGCTGAAGGGTTCCAATCGCGAAAAATTATTCTTCGCGAATTCGTAGAACTGAAAAATCGCGAACGTTTAGCGCCGCGAAAATTTCACGGTTTACAGTAACTCCATTAGAGGGTATGACATGGAATTGCACTGTCATGAAGGTGAGGAACTTTTCAAGACAGCTGTAAAATAATCTCAAATTCTTGAATAATAAAGAGATAGACATCCCATTTTGATATAATTAGGCCTATCATCAATTCAATGGCGCCATTATTGCCTAACAAAATATCCAAAATAGTCCAATTTAATGCCAGAAATGCAATGGAAAAATCTTCGAAGGTTTTTCTCAAAGGTCATAGAAGAAAAGATATAATATCATAGGCAATAATGCAATAAATGAGGCATATTTTCTCCATCACCGGCAAAGGATAATTGCGCTCTTGAACAGAGCTGGAGTTGTGCTATGCGATTTCCGAAGACAAGAAGCTTATTGTCACAGCACAGAAATGAGACTTTCACCAATTGCAACATGAAATGATACATCAGGTGCCATTAAATCTCAATCGAACGCTGGAAAACTTTGATCTCCTCAAGATCAAAAAGTCCCCCGCTCGTGAAATTACCCATCCACTGTCCAGGGGCCTCCTTAACAATCATTTCATAAATTGCATACAAGGATCTCATACGACTGTCTTGTTATTTCGTTCTCGATGTATCATCGTCTTCAAAAGGGCAAGTGCCAAATGTCTGCGGATCAAAGACAGGTCCAAACCATCCTATATATTCCACAAATAATAAGGCACATCCTCCAATAAACTTAATCAACGCATCAAAGTGAGTCGACGCCTGCGAGAAAATTAACCCCGCGGTTTTATGCCCTCCTGCGGGACCCATATGTAATAATATCGCCATATCGCTAAGTTATGTCAAATATTTCCTTTAAGGGTAAGGTATAGTTGACTTTGGTATTGCCCCGTGTGTCAAATTATCGTCCCACGGGTTGTATAAGTAGCCCCATGGACCTCATACCTGAGTCAGGAAAAGTGGATTCGTACATTAATAACCAAGATCACTGTCTTCTGAATCAGACAATGTGCGTGTTATCTCCCGACTGGGTGAGGATCAGGCTATTAAGGGCCGAGATAACGTGCGATGGCGGTTATCATATTTGAGCGAGAATTATTCTGCCGAAGATTGTGTTGTAATGCCAAGTTTCTCGCAAGAAGACAAGGCTACGATGCGGGCTGACTCAAAAAGAAGGTGAAGAACATCTTCCACTGAATCTGCTACATTTCAGAGAAGGTGAAGAACATCTTCCACTGAATCTGCTACATTTCAGAGAAGGTGAAGAACATCTTCCACTGAATCTGCTATATTTCAGAGAAGGTGAAGAACATCTTCCACTGAATCTGCTACATTTCAGAGAAGGTGAAGAACATCTTCCACTGAATCTGCTACATTTCAGAGAAGGTGAAGAACATCTTCCACTGAATCTGCTACATTTCAGAGAAGGTGAAGAACATCTTCCACTGAATCTGCTACATTTCAGACTGGTGTAGTGGAAACAGATCGCCTGTTACTTCTGAAGGTGGTGGGTTCCATTGTTAAATTTCTTTTGACAGGCCTTTACGGTCACATAAAAAATTAGCTCATATCAGTGTGGTCACTTCATCACAGGTGGTGCTAGCATACGTGACCCGGCATAACAAAATGAGTCGGAAGTTGCACAGAAGAAGACCGAAGTTGACACCAGACAACAACTACAGAAATCGACAAAGTCAAATTTCACAATGGGCAGACAATCCAGAAATCATCGAACCGTTGGAATCACCTTGGACATGTTCGGTCTTCTTCTGTGTGCATTCCGACTCATTTTGCTGTGCCGGGCCACATACGACAACCTACAGATTTTGGCTCAAATGTCGATGTTTCGTGATTTTGCGTGCAATACATGTCACAGTTAGATTCTCATGCCAACCGATCGGTAAACTCCCTACGCAGTTGTGAGCCGTGCAGGGAGAGTCGACCAATGAGACTGCCAAGCAACCCATAACCAAGCTGGCCTGAGACACTTTTTCATTGGCTGAGTGGATCATGTGATCTAGTAGCCATGTTACCACAAGAACATCTGTTGCCAAAGGGCCAAACAGTTCTGAAAGCAGTGTGCTGATAGGCTATAAAACTCGCGCCAGGCCCTGACGTCATCTGTTGACCAAATGAGGAGACTTCTATGAAGTGAAGCAGTTGTGGAGAGTGGGTAAACCGAAGGGGCGCGGTACACAACTGCGAAGGGAGTTTAGCCGATCGGTGTAATAAGCAGGGTAAGGTGCGGGTAAGGTGGGACAAGGTTGATATTTGGCAAATATGGTGAACCTAATGAGGAACCGGACGAACTAATGTCACGACGTGGCGCTGCGATCGATGTGACCGAAGTTTCTTTTTTGAACGTGATTTCCAGTCATTTCCATTAACTTCTGGCGTGAAATAAACCCTATTTTTTCGGTCGCATGACATTAAAATTTACACCATCTTGTCGCGGATGAAAATTTCTGCAATTTCTTTGCTTTTTTCCTTAAAATAAAGAGGTAGGATGGCGATAACGGCAACGTCTTTATCCCATTTTTCCTGTAGAAAAATGTACAGCAGATTTTTTCATGATGCAACGTCAGCACATAAAACGACGTCAATGACGTCGGTTCGGTCTCATCGATCGCTGCGCCGACCTGTCGGGATAAACGGCGGGCGGGTTCCTCATTTGGGCACACTTTTGACCACTTCTAATTTTGGGCACATGTCAAATTCATTACGCGTTCTATGGCTCATCTACCATGTAATTGAAATTAAAGGCCTGGTTGATGACCTTGGGCAACACACTTCACCAGCATTAGTTCTATCATGATGTAAAAGAAGATGTGCAGTTTTATCAGTTCAGAGATAATTACACCTGAAGTGCTCATCCTGAAAATATCTGATGAGTCGATTCCAACTCAAACCTCAAACCTCAAACCTGTAACGGATGAATATGATACAGATTGGAATGATTCTGAGTTGTTCACCATCACTCCGCATCTTTCAACTCAAAACTGCGTTCTGAAATCAACATGGGTATAATTTCACCACCTGTCTGTCTTCGCCAGGGAAATGAACGCCAGTCCCGCTGACGCTTCCACATTAGTAACAGCGGTGAATTTCTCCGAAATTCAACGCCAAGGTACATTATTATCATTTAGATAGAATTTTGAGTGATTAACAGCACTTGGTGAAATATGGCCTTTCAAAGCCGGGTTCGACTTATATTTAGAATTCAATCCAGCGGAATTTTTGACAAGAGGAAGTCTAGATTACAAAGAAATGTATATTCAATAAAAATCAGTGCAACGGTTCAATATAACTTGGCCAAGAGATGTTCAATCAATGCAGTGTATAATGCATTATACCATTCGTCCAAGCAGACATGAATCACGCTCCAAGTTTGAATACCTTTCACCTGCTTTTCAAGTGGTCTTTAATTTTGTAATTAAGATATTTCTGAAATTGCTCCATTATTTCTGCCTTAATAAACTGATTATGTATCACACCTGCTGTTATTTTGATTAACCGTTTCGTGACCGGCGAAGGTAATCTGCATATTACTACTTGCTCTGATAATAGCCTATATTGGGAAGTGGAAAGAACGAAGTCACAAAAGGCACACATTCTATGATGTAAAATTGTAAATAATGAACCAAAAGCTTGGTGTCAATTACAATATTGCCAGCACAGTTGCCATTATGTAATCCAATGTAGGAGAAAACAGGAACCTCGAGAACTCTACCTTCTCCATCATTTGACAATTTGGTCAGGCCCTACTGGCATTACATCACACAATCTGGGAGACAAGTCCTCTATTTTCAGAGTGAAGGGCTGAAGGAGTTATTGTCGTCCTGGGTAACCAGCTTCGATGTCATCAAGTGAAATTGTACCCTGGGTCCACTTCCTTGTTTCAAACTGTACCCAGGTTCTGATTTAGAGACCTTGGAGCGAGGTTGTTCTCGGCGAAGTTACTTGATAATGTGCATGCAAGATGGCCGCGCCAAAAGTTGAAACAAGAGAAGTTGAAAGAATTTTGTTTTTGATTAGCTGGACAGTTTTCAACTTTGGATGGTTACAGAGAAAGTTGAACAACTTCAGCTAGACAAGAAAACGTGTCATTCCCATGTATGTGTGTGCATGGGCCATGATGGGTGTGTCTGATCATGTGACATGGCAACAGTACCACCTGGCGGAGGATCATGGAACCAACCTACGCTAGTTCGCGTGTCTGACGATCGATCTTGAGAATGAACTCATGCCTAGGTCTCTAAATCAGAGCCTGGGTAGAGTTTGTAACAAGAAAGTGGACCCAGGGTACAATTTCACTTGACGACATCGAACCTGGGTACACTTTATGTGTACCCAGGACGACAATAACCCCTTCAGCGCCACTACGCAGCTCTTTTCATAATGACTTATCTCTTGCAATGACTTTTTGCGTAATCATAATGGGTTAACACCATCAACCACTTGTAAAACTCACACCTTCATTTCTCAACAAATTGCAGCCATTTTTCCATATGTTACCAATTTTGCATGGAAAAACAACAACTTTCTGCAAATTATAAAAATAGTTGCGCTATGAGGTGAAAAATCTGCGTCTGATGTTCACAGCGTGAGTCCTCGGCCAGGAGTCTTGCCTCCTGCCGGCTTTTCACCAGCGCGTTAACACAATCATTTCTCAAAACCGTCTAGAAATGTGTACAGGTGGTATTGTTTATGGATAATATGTACTAGGCCTATTTGTTGAAGATTTCTAGTGTTCTTTTCTCGAGTGCTGATTATGATGAGTTTAGCTTTACTGCACCTCGAAGATGAAATGGTCTTCGGAATCCTTAAAAGGACAGTGGCGCATTCATTTATTTTCAAAATAGCAATCATATCAGGACCTGTATGGGCCTCAGCATTCAGAATTCAATACTGTTCGCAAAAGGTTCCCTAAATCAGGACCGCAGCTAGCATTTTTCCACTGGGGGGGATTTTAAGCAGATGAGCTCAATGGACATGGGCTTCGCCTTCTGGCGCCGAAGGGGCCGGTTTTGCGGGGGTCTGGGGACCTCCTCTGAGATGCGATTTGAGGTCAAAATTTCCTGCACTCTCAGACATGACGATAATTTTTTATCCCATTTGATTTTGTTTTAAAAAATTTCGCACAATTTGCCTGGGGGGCACTTGTGCCCCCCCCTGTCCCTATGCCAGCTACGGGCCTTCTAAATGCTGAAAATATTTGCCTTTCCCCTTTAACCATTTCTGTGCCAGCTGTATTTTGTTGTTATTACGAAGAGTGCTGAGTAGGTAAGCTGGGATGATGGCATCATTGCCAAGAGATACGTTGTTATGCAATTTTACTTGACGAAATGGCATGACGCCACTACGGTACATAAACCTTAAGGTGCTTACAGGTTGACATTGTGTCGCGGCAACTAGCGTCATGATGCACTGTCTCAGTATGCTGGAATCAGCATAGAAATGGTTAACGCAAGCTGCTTTTTCTGAAATACACCAGGACGAAGTGATCATACCACGTATATATAACATATCAAAGCTTAGAGACCAAGAGGACGATAATCGATGACCATAAATTCTACCGGAGTACCTCCTGTCTCAAGACTGTCATTGTCCACGCCAATATCCCAGATTATATTGTCATAAGCTGGTTCCTTTGTGACAAGACCCAAGGGTAATTACGTCTGATGAAACCTTTACATCATTTAGTCCGAATATGATGACCATAACTACTTGTGCGACAATACGCAACCCACGGATTGCCCGGCTATCGCACTACCGGCCGGGATATTGTTACCGTTGATTCACATTGTCATATTTCGCAGCGTTATGGCAATTTAGACGGCCAATTGTTCTTTTTGTCATAAAGGCCGTCAACAGAACGATAAATTATGTTTCAGAGAAGTTCATGAGGGACGTTGTCCAGTTCTAAGACGCTAATATCGGATATTGCTAATCTTGATGACCTTGGTCCAGATGCCAAACTGGTGATATTAGCAAACAGAAGAAAAAGGGGTTTGATTAAGGTAATCGGATAATATTACAAGGAGCGAGGATTCTCAAGAGGGTCTTTGGAAGTTTTTTCATAAGGGTCTCGAAACTTGTATCTTTCTGTTAAGAAGGCCTTGCCATATTGAGCTCAGCCATCATCAAGATATAAAGTTTTCATTAAGCAGACAATGGCTGGTAGTAATAAAAGTTAGCAAATGCTTTTACTTAAGATTTACCTGTACACATCGAGGTCCAATGTAAATGTTCTACATTTGCTAGCTTTTATGAATATCAGCCAATATTCCCCAATTCGGCAAGAAGCAAACAATTACGCAAAAAAAACTGATTTAACCCTTTAACTGGGTAAGATGTCATACTACGTACGAAAAGTTGTCTGGTTCCCTCGACTAATACAGGGCCTAGTATCATCATTACCCTAATTAGTGTCATTTTGTTGATTCAGGACATGAGGGGACACACCGAGTTTATCGGGATTTTGTTATGGGCTGATGCAGCCTATGGCCTGTTGGGTTGTCCAGGTTGGCTGCTGTAAGGAGTACCATTTTGCTCATCCCAAATTCTTAGTCTTAGAAATACTGTCCCTTTAACATGAGAAGACTAGGGGAATACTGAAGACTGAGGGAACCATGCTACATTTCATGCACAAATCCGTTCATGTTTGCTGAAAGTTAACAGCAAAATGAAACTTTTCTCCTGAAATCATTGACAATCATCAGTAATCAGGAAATCCTATTCTGTTTATTAATTCCTGACTGAAGCCTAAGCTTGATCACAGCCCAACAAACAAATCAGCATCCTCCCACAGCAGGGTATTGGTCTCGTTCCTCTTCATACACTCGCATGAGTGGATGAAGAGGAGCGAGGTAAAAAACCCCCTGCTGTGGGAGGATGACAAATCAGTTACAATCATCCAAATTCACCACTCCAAGAAAAGGTAATCAATTTTCCAACCTCGCAGGACTGGTGACAGAAATGGCAGCAAAAATTAGTAAATATTTACAAGATATTTAACGTCTGTCAAGATGTGATCTGCCCAGTTTTGAGAAGTTGCACAGACAGAAGAGAAATGTTTGGCATAGGTCAAAATGTTAGACTGATAGTGATATTTCCCCCAAGGCTATGGTGATATGATATATACTTCCTAAATTTTACATCTTCTGCTTATCATTGCTGGGTATTGTTTAGTTTTGTGTGAAAAGAAAGCAAAGGAAATCTAGTCTAACTTGAAACCTGGGGATAAAATAGCCCAATAGAACCCCCACGTGCATTTGTGCAGAAACATGGAAAGTGAACAGTGGCGGATCCAACCCCCGTTCAGCTGCCGAGCAGCAAAAATTTTCGGAGGCATATAATCAGACCCCTGATTTTCGGTAAAAAGAAAGTTCAATTTGACCCGCCCAGGTGCCAGGAAATCACGTTTCTGGCACTTTTACCCCAAAATTTTCGGGGCTTCGCGCCTTTGGCACTCAGGGAATGGGGTTTGCCCATTCCACGCCCCCCCCCCACCGTTCGGCAAGTCCTCGGCAAGAAATCGCCAAAATTTGTACCTTTGCTGACGTTTGTTCGTACACTGCTCAACTAATCAGGTCGAAAGCTAGTGGCACTATCTCCAGATGCAATATGACGTTAAAATACCGCAAAATAAGGCCGTAAACGTCAAGGAAAGCTGATTTGACGTCTAAAAATAGCTTCAAAACTGGTGTGAAAATAGGGGTCCATAATATGGTCGCAGCTAGCGCTCCAAGCGGCTCCATAGCCAACCAATACATTGCCAAATAGTCAGCAAATGATACTGTCAAAATATGTGAGCAATAAAGGACAAAACTCTGTGACAAATATCATGTTTTCTGTTCCGCTCAGCCAGAAGATGTCATGAG
>NMRB01003789.1:11563-51351 GCA_002633025.1 Notospermus geniculatus | reverse complement strand
CTCTGACCATTTTCATACGCATATGTCGGATTTTAAGCACTGCCCAAAATTCGTGACCTTTTGACCTCCAGTGACCTACATATTGACCTGATTTGCATATAACATTTATCACCTGAAAGAACTTTCCAAGACCTTTAATATGAGGGATATTGTGTTGCCATAGCACCAAGGGTTGCTGAGTTAAAGCCATTTTAATTTCCCCTACCCCTAACAGAGAGACCTGAAAACTTCGGGAAGGCCATACAAAAATCACTCTGGTAGGCTAAGTTCATCCCTGAGGATTTAATGTTAACATCCTTAAATTGAAACTTCACGCATATAGCTGTCAGAAATATGTAATTTACTTGACTGGAGGGGGGTGCAAGGTGGGCCTACCTAGCCCATGGACTAAAATGCTAGCCTACCACCATGTATATCTAATGTTGTGACACCTGCGTGTGAACAGACTATAAGGGGTAAAGTAGTATAAAAGTATCAATTTGTCGTTGCAAAATTCATTTTGATATCAATTTAGCCTCACCTCATGTCGAGAAGCCCTTTTTATAATTCCCTATGGCAGGTTTTTGAAGATCTTATACTACCCCTACCCCAAATGAGCCGAAACTGAAAAATCAGTGTCGACAGAAAAACGTGTCATTCGAGTACAAAAATGGTCAAACAAGGCAATATTTATGGATAGTATACATGGTATATGAATGCATCTAGATGACCTAGGTGGATATTTGACCATAACATGTATGGATAGAAAATGGTAATAAACTTTATTGAAAAAAGTGTTATCGTAATTGTATAGCGAACACAATAATCCAAACCCCATGTCTGTAGCTTGTATTGGTAGCGCTCCATGGTCATTATTATGAATCATCATACCTCAGCCCGAAAACGGTGGCCATTTTTCAAGATGGCCGCCGTACAGGTACTAAGCTACACTTTCGAAAAGTCCATCATAATTTTTTGGACCCGTCAGGTACCTGGCTAACCAAAAACCTATGTTGGATCTGGTCACCTTTTTGGTAGTCAAACTCTAAAATCCAGGGTCTGGCTCATGGACTATTACATGTTATGTATCCTCACAAGATGCACCAATGATGAAAACTTGGAGACTATCGAGACGTTAGTTTAGGAATTACTGTAATTTTAGTTTTCGTTTTTGCCACCTGGTGGCCAAGCTAAGAATCAAATCGGACTGAACTTGTTGTCGTAGGTCAACTGACATAGGGCTGTATATGTACCAAGTTTCAGGTCAACAGCCCTAGCAGTTTACGAAACATGCCACCAAATGGCAAAATTTCGAACTTTGACCCATGTGACCTTGAAAAGTAGGTCAAATCACAAACCCATTACATGTGTCATGATACACCTAAAAAAAAAAAATGGAGATGATCCAGTCATTAGTTCAGGAGTTATTGCACGTTATGCGTTTTGGGGTTTGGCCACCTGGTGGCCAAGCCAAGAATCAAATCGGATCGAAACTTGGTGTAATAGGTCATATGACCTAGGGGTATCAAAAGCCCAAGCGGTTACGAAACGTGCCCTGCTAACGGACGACGTCGACGACGGACGACGCCTGACGAAAGACACCGCATGAGGACAAAATCTCACAGGTGAGCTAAAAACCTGAAGGGTGAGGAAAATTGGAGTGGAAGGAGACGGGAACCTTTCATTTTTTAATGGCCTAATTATTGTGAATGTTTTTACTTTATTATTAGACATCCCGGGGTGGCGAGCTTGTTAATGGCTTGGTAAATGATAACCGATACATGTTTAACAAGTCTTACCACGTACATATAATAAAACCACGCAAATGATACAATAATTGGCAATATCCATTTCGACTTTCTGCTCAATATCTAGATCGGTTGATAGCTCGGTAATGATGTCAACACAAGAACCCGATGTCCATGCACATGTCCATTACAATTGGTGTATTATAATGATTACCCGTCTCGGTGAGGCGTTTTCCATGATAATCAGCTGAGCTCCTTCTGAATGGGAAACATTCGCATGACGGGGGTTATACATTGTAAGATAAACTTCCGAGTCCCGACTCCAGAGGATTCCTTTTTTGTGAAGTACTCATCAAATACAAAGGGGTTTTTGGTGAGCTGGCCTTGAGGCATTCTCACCACTAAAATCATCACACTTTTAAAAGTGGGTCAATTTTTCTCATCCATTTTCTCCTTTTCCATTCACGTAATCTACTGATTATCGACGCAATAGCTAATCATTTGGCGTGAAATCGTGTCCCCTGCTAAGCAATTTGAATAATATAATCGGCCTGGTGCTTTTTGGACGATTTTTTGACCAAATGACGAGATTATTTTGGATCATTTTCATGCGAGTCCTCTGTCCTCGAGTCCTACTGTACTGTAGGCCTATAGCGGAGCGGCTGTAAACAGGCAGGGGAGCAGGTGTTGCATAGTAAAAATGGTGGACATTCTTTTCATCACTTGAGAAGTTAGACCCATTGTGATACCTTTTCTAACCCTTCATTAGGTAAGGCACTATACTTCAACTCATTCTTTCATGTGTAGCAACAACTTCCATGCTTAATTGATAACTAAGATAATTCAAATACTCGGACATTTCCACAGTCTTGTTGGCCACATTCTTCCTGACTGCTGTGTATACACTACATGTACATCGATCGTGTGTTCATGGATGGACCAGGTCATGGTAATAAACATACAGTACATAGCGCCTGTATTCAGGTCTCACCACACAGGGGAAAGTAGGACATCTTAGTATGCTCGTGGCTTCCAACATGTCCAATAATAACAACTTCCTGATGGCCATACAGACAAGCCTGGTTTCTCTGGCCATCGATGGTGGCGCTGACTGATAGGCCTATTTACGGTACATTAGGCCTGTGCCCATCGCCCTCGGCCTCATGCCAGCGAACCGTTGTTGCCATTTGGCTTGTCTAAATCTATAGTGTGTACTCTCATTCGGCAAAAACGAATAGATCAGAACTCGCTTGAAAGTAAAATGACCTCCAGTTTGAAAAATCTGAGTTATCCTCTAAGGGAAGGGGAGGATCTGTCCGTCACTGAGTGTCTGATTCTAGTCCCTATTCAGGGGCCTTCACACCAAAACCGGATTCCCGTTTTGCGGCACGGTTCTAGACTAGTACTGATCCTACCAACCTGTGCGCTGCAGTCGGACGTGGCTTGTTTGCAGTGGTAGGAACAGAACTGGCCTCCACTTGTGGAGGGATTTAGGCAGTGACGTCACTTCGAAATTTTATGTGTGTTGTAAATTTTTTCTCAATATGGCTGACGTACCGGAATGCAGATAGAAGGTGACCTACATTTGGCCCAGGAAATCCACCTATCACGAAGGGGTTGAAAATAGAGGGCCGGCGCGCCTAGCGCGTTCGTGAGGATCTGATTGGCCGGTGCTGGCGCAGGTGGTAATTATAGGAACTGTTGGTAACTTTTCTATTTTCAACCCGTTCGTGATAGGTGGATATCGTGGGTCAAATGTAGGTCACGTTCTATCTGCATTCCGGTACTTCAACATATGCAAAAGTCCCATGTAAAATAGTTAGGACCGGGAACCAGTCTAGCGCGGTTCCCGCAAATCATTGGCTTTATCGCTATTTCAATGTACCATCCACACTTCTGATACATGTATATTGTTGTTCCAATGTATCAAAAGAACTAGAGTTGGTTGAGCCTTGAAAAGTAAGTTGACTCCTTACGACGATATAAAGAAAGCTCGGATGTCCTGGTAGAATACCAATTTACCCAAGTTGTCAGAAGATTGACTAGTATTCCAGACCTCTCCGGTTTGAGCCAAAAACAAACTCTGAAATGATTCACATCACGGCTGCTCAGACTTGTTGCTTATGTTGACTTACGGTGCTGGAAAGCAACTTTGAAACTTCGGTAAAAGGCGTGATTTAAAACCATCTGGTGCACGAAATATTTGCCTGGGTTCAAATATGTACACGAAAGACAACGGTTCGCATCCAGATAAGAAAAGATGTCAACATTACTAAGGAGATGAACGCGAGATATGGCGGTCATACATGCCTCGAACAATACTCCTATATAGTGTAAACAAAGTTCGTAAATGGGAGTGTTCCAAGGCGAGACAATTTGTCGGCTATTGATATTTTCCTCATCTGCAAACAATAAATCGGAAAGTCGTCTCCGAATATTCCCCTCCGTTGCAGTCTCTAAATTTAATTATATGAGCGCCACCCAACGTCTGTTAGGTGATTCGCATGCTTCATGTTTTGCTTCCTTCGTGTTTTGCCGTATAATCTCCGTGTTTTGCCATAACCTTCGCGTTTTGTCATACAAACTTTGTGTTTTGCAATGCCCATTATTTGCGGTGATAACTTCCCATATTTTCGTACGGCGGGCGCCCGACTTCCGGAAAAAAATACATGTATATGTGTGACTTTCGTAAGTCAGGATCATTTGTCTCTCCTCTCCATCCAAGACGCCCCGAAATAGCATTGATTCCTATCTACTTAAGTCCCCCCCCCCNCCCATCATGCAACATCGACATTCTGCCCATTTCATTAAGGGAGTACAGTATTGGATCTCGTATGCGGACTGCCGACGTAGAGGGAGCCACCTAGCGGCAGCAACACGAACTGTAGTAAATCGGGTCAATTCGACGACAACGCAGTTAGTCCCTGGGTTAGAGAGTGGCGCCGGCTGTCGAGAAAAAGTGGCAATACCGTGGTCCTTTAAGTGACTGTAATCAGTATTCTTGAATGTCCAATCCATTCATATGGCCGCCAGTGACATTGACTCTCTTTCCCATTTGAAGTGACTCGCATGATAAAATTTAAATCTTCGTAATCCTTCCTCCAGGCATAAGCCCTTGTTACACTACATAAAAAACCCGTGTCGAACCCGGGTTTTTCTGTCCATACCTGTTAAAAACGCGGTGTAATAATCCCCTCCGAGCTCCAACGGTTTTTGGAGGGTTTAATTTAGGTCCCCGTCACAAAATTTGAGTAGTGTTGACAGACACCGGGCCTCAGGAGGGATTTTTCACAGCCGGGCTAGACCCGGGTGTCAAATAAACCCGGGTATTTCAATGTAGTGTAACCACGGCTTATGTCTCAGTCGGCAGATTTCCTGGAAACTCTGTGAAAGAGATGCCTGACATTATCAGGCACAAAATATGGTCTAGAGCTCATATATTTCATTTGCCCACAATGAAACTTTACGGGCATCATGGGGGCTTGGTCTCCTAACTAAGGTATCATTTTCCCGAAAATCGATATATATAATATACTTTGTGATATTTTTGGTCAAAGGTCAAGGTCACGTGACTTGACCTATATATCTCGCACTAGTCCGGACATCATCGAGTTGCATATCATTGGAAAGGGAATCTTCTCCTCTATCGCACGGTACAAGAATTTTTTCAATACGTTGAGTTTCAAGAGAGATATTAGCAGTTTTCTGTCACAAGGTCAGTTTATTAGCCTAATCCCATGAAAATTTCAAATTGCTCCAACTTCTCTGAAAATGCTGGCGTGGAGCCAAAAATTTCACTGAGGAGTTTTCTCAGTGCCAAATATTGGGCGATTTCAAGGGGTTCAGGCAAAAAGTGTGTTGGATCAATCGGCAGATTTCCTGGAAACCCTCATCAACATGATCAATACCCAGGCACAAAATACAACAAGAGGCCCATGGGCCTGGCGCTCAGCTGACAGTTGACTTGAGGTGCAGTTGTAGGTGTAATAAAGCATGCCAAAGGAGAGGTGGAACTGTAAACTGACTGGGTCCAATGGATTTTATTACTGGTATAAACAAGATGACATTGTAAATGTCGAATGGTTCCCGATAGTACAGGTGCTTCTACCGGTACATGATTTTTCCATTTTACGGAAAATGCCCCCTGGAGGGCACAATGTAGGTCAGATCGGAAAAATTTTTGGTTCTGTTTCGAGTCCTTCCAAGGGCCTTGCGGTTGTGAAACGTGCCAGTTTAACGGACGACACACACACAGACACACACACAGACGGACGCCACTCAGTATACATATGACTAGCTCCGCTGACCTTTGGTCAGCTGAGCTAAAAATACAAAATACAAATACACGTAAAACGAGACCTCCCTGAGCACCTTGTTGTTTTTGTAATTGATATGTAAAATTAATATGGAAGAAAAAATCACAACAGTAATTTTATCCAGTTCGTTTTTTCTACTTGACAGCAGTAATTTTATCCAGTTCGTTTTTCTGCCCGGCGTTTATACAGTATGCTTCCGGCATTTTTAAGCATTCGTGCTTCATGTATACATGTATATTCGTCGACGCCATTATTTTGGATTGGTGGTTGATCAGTTGGACGCAGGGAACCAATTAGCAATTAGCTGAAAGGAAACCCCACCGATGTTTGGTCCAGGCGGGATATATAGGAAATGTTATGGAATGTGTGGGACTGGTTAAACATTCTCGGATTATGTGGGTTTGATATTTTCTTGCCCGCCTTAAAGAAATCTGTTTCATTCTATGAGATAGTGTAATTTATTCGTGACTCGATTCAATACCCTCTGAATCATGGATGCAACAACCACACGAGACGAGGTAGGCCTGAAACTAGTGTCCAACTAGCCTCGCGTCACCATCCTCTCGCGATAGTTCATGTAGTTACACAGGCGAGAGTCTGGTAGAAAAGACTACAGTGTCCAGATATGAGCATCCGAATCTGGTTGGCCAAAGGCAGATTTGACGTCATCAAACATGGCTGCGCCCATGAAATGCATGTGTGAATGAAGAAAGGAAGAATCTGAAGGAAATTTTACCTTCTTCACGGTAGGAACGACTATGCCTCCTGATCGATTGACGGAATAAGCAGCATTTTACAATAGGATTTCCATAGTGTGCTATGGATGGAGTAGGTCTTCCTACCAGGGTCTAAAGTTTAGCCAGATGGTATTCATTCGTATACAACATACTTCCACTTCATTTATCGGCAATCCACCTCAAACGGCCAGGTTCGATCGCCTTCTATATATCACTCAGCGAAAACCACTATAAATAACGTGTTGAACTGGTGAAATTTCCCTCAGATTCTTTCTTTCGTCATTGTTTACATGTATTTCATGGGGGCAGCCATGTTTGACGACGTCAAACCTGCCTTTGGCCAATCAGATTCGGATGCTCAGATCTGGGCACTCGCCACCTAGCGGTAACGAAATTTGTAGTCTTTTCTACCACACTCTCGCCTGTGTAACTAGCGCGAGAGGATGGTGAAGCGAGACTAGTGTCAAGCTCGTAGCCAACGCTACAGGTCAATAAATCATATAGGAAGATGTTCCTTGGCCGACGGATTATAGGGGGCCATTCTTTAAAACCCGATCGTAACGTGCGCTCCCTACATTTCCGTCGGGCATACATATGACCAATTTAATGTGAATCACGCAAAGCGCATCTCTCGTGGGTTTTGGTATCGCAACGGAGACCTCCGACTTGGTTGGCATTCCTTAGCCCAAGCACAGGGTTTCATTTTTACAGCTTTTTGTAAACGTCTTCATTGATTTACACCAGAAGGTGTAGGCTAAGGTTGTTTATCCCGACATGTCGGCGGTGCGAGCGGTGCGACCGAAGCGACGTCATTGACGTCGCTTGAGGTGTTGACGTTGCGTCATGAAAAATGAGCTGTAAATTTTTCTACATGAATAATGAGATAACGATGTTGCCATTATCGCCATCCTATCTCTTCATTTTAAGGAAAAAGGCACCAAAAATGCAGAAATTGTCATCTCCTACAAGACGATGTAAATTTTAATGTCAGGCGGCCGAAACAAAGGGGTTGTTTTCACGATATAAATAAATGGAAATAACATTAGAAAACAGAAACTTCGGCCGCACCACTCGCAGCGCCACGTCGTGACGTTAGTTCCTCCGGTTCCCCATTCCAACCATCACCAACAGGAGAATCCATCCTGAGAACATCAGCGATTCTTAGCACTCGCTCCCTATGTCATCGGTGACGAAGGGAGCGAGCACTAAAGAACGGCTGATGTTCTCAGAATGGGAGAAGCTGGACCCATTCAGTAGGCAGAACTTGGTGACATTTCAACTGCGATTTTGGTACGGTACATATAATTTTTCAGGCCATGGTAGATGTCACATCAGGCGAACGAAAAGATTTTTACGATCTAGGTGTATTTGCTCGTTTGTGGTTGATCCTGATGCTTCCAATGATCGAGGTCAATAGATTCGGTATGCCAGTAATTATTTCATTGGGAGTAATATTCAATTTGTTAACAATTGCAGTAGTAAAAGTGAGCAAAATTGGCCAGGAATCAACCAGAATATTGCTCGTAGCTCTTGCATTGTCCGACACAGCCACATTAATATGCAATCCCTTAAGGCGAACTCTCCAAATATTTGATCATACTAGTATGTTTGGGTACTCTTGGGATACGTGGGCTGACGCTGCCTGTCCTCTCTTCTCCTTTTTCACAATCATCGTACCATCCTCTTCCCACTGGATGGTCGTGCTTGTCACTCTGGAAAGATGGATATCTGTTACATACCCTTTGAAGGCAATGTCCCTGTGTACAAAGAAATCAACTTATCTTGCTATTATGGGTGTGCTAATGATGCATTTTGCAGTTTTTGGTCATACACTGTACCTCAAAGAACTCTCCTCTTATGGAGTTTGTGACTGTATCGAATCTATTAATTGTGATCTGTTTTCCCAAGCAGTTACTCATATTATAAATATTGTTTCTTTTTGTCTTCCATTAATTTGCATTGTCTTCTCTAACGCCTCGATCCTGTATAACGTCATCAAAAGTCGGAACAAGCGGAGGCAATTACAGAATTCACAAGGATCGGCGACACACCTCAACAGCATGACCGTCATGTTGATGATTGTGAGTCTGGCCTTTTTATTGCTTGTTTCTCCACTTGCTATAGCTAACTTTATTGATATGTTACCTCTGAACGTATTTCCGGATATACCTATTCTTCTATATTTGACGCTGTTTTTCAACAAACCGTTTGGCGAGTTACTTAATGCTGTCAACCACAGCAGTAATTTCATCCTCTATTGTATTTGCGGAAGACAGTTCAGACATGCATTTTGGAATATGTTGAGGTGCAAACGAACCAGGAAGTGACCAGGTGATCTGTCTTAGTCTAGAAAAAAAATCTCCCTCCACGTGAATTTCATGGCATTAGGATTAGCAGAAAGTGGATTTCCTTTGGAGCTGTATGTACAATATGTGCAGGTACATGTATTTAGCAGAGGTACAGGATGGAGCTGCACACTCTCGATGTATAAAATGGACTTTGGGATGGTTCTTATTTTAGACGAAACGACCAAGGAGCGCATTCTATAAATCAGCGGTTCCTGGCCACCCAAAACCTTGGTTCTTTCGGAAACGTCTGGTTTTTCAGATTTGCGCCGTGGACATAATCCGGATTATTAGGGAGGCTAAGGTTCTAATAATGGCCAAATCGTTCATTTTGTGATAAAAGTATCAAATTTGGCATAGACGTAGTTTGGACCAATACTATCATTTCAGGACGGGCGCCCCGACGAAATCGCTCTCTGAGAGCGCCATCTTGGATTCCAATATGGTCGCCATTTTGCAGTTCTTTTCCCATCTCGAATTCTAAGAGAGATAGAATGATAATTCCAAGACTATACCCACATTGATGTACACGGATCACAGCGGTTTACGAGTAAAGAATCCTTACCGCGGTTAACGTGCGGCAATAGGGAGTTTAAAGGTGCTCTAGTTCGAATTGTAAACATTATGGTTTGTTTATTTACATGGTTGATTATAATAGTTATTTTTCCTCGGACAGGTGGCAGTACCGTGTACACCAAAACATTAATGTTATCTATTTTTATATCTATCTTGATAAATATTCTTGTAACTGAAATATATTAATGATTTTACGCTCAAAAACAAACAAAATGTTGTGAAAGGCGAGATTTAATTCGATTTTATCTGATTTGTTAGTACCAGAAGTTGACAATAGGTGGCACACTGTAATGTTTACAATTCGAACTAGAGCACCTTTAAGAGATCACATGCTCACGATAACAATATTTTACGTTGACAATATTTTTGTACATGAAATACATGCAAGAAATAGCCTAACGTAAACGTTATCGTTAGCTTGTGATCTCTTAAACTGTGTAATAACGTAATAAAAGCACAAAATTTGATTAGTAGGCCTATACTCCGAAGGTCGCCCATTTGCCTTGTTCAGTATATTTTGATGCTTTGCTTAACCGATTTGGCGCCATATAGCCCAAACCCGCCCAAGCCTGCATAATCCCATATAGCCCAAACCCGCCCGTGTGATTTCCGGCCGTCACAGAGGCAACCAACAAAAAAAACAAAAAATCTAACCCCGGCTGCAGTTGTATCATGTAGCCAGTGTTATAAGCCACAAAATAAACATCACTTGTTCACTTTATCTTCAACTTTTTCTTTTTGTCATTTGAGCAAAAAACCAAGATATGGTAAAAAAGTGAAAAGCACTGGGAAAAAAAGCTGACCTAATTTTTTGCACATAAGGTCTGAGATGGCAAGCAGTTTGTCCATTTATCCCCAAAACTAAGTTTTTGCTCTGGAAACATAGTTTATAGCGCTAAAAGAATAATTTCTTTGCTCGTATAAGTTGGGTTTTGCTCTTGGAACTCATATTTCAACTCCAGTGAAGTTCCAAGATCAGAAAAAGAAAAGCTAGATTCTGTTCGACAAAGTCTGAGTTCATGGATGATACTGCAGAAACCTAGGTTTCCAATCTGAAACATTAATTCTATTATTATTTATCCCCCAGAACTAATACATTATGGTCAGACATGTTTCTGGATGCAAAAACTTATTTTTACAGGAATTAGGAAGAAACTTAGTTTAAATGACGTTGTGCATGGCCTTTGTTGTCAACAGATCATGGCTGTAGGCTATGGCTAGCCCAATGTTCTTAGGACTCGCAGTCTGAAAGCAAGATGACGACAGCATTGTTTCGTATATATGGATGATGTCAAAGAACAGGATTCTTCGGGATATTTATAACGGTTACCGATATCGAGACTGGTATGCTTTTACGAATAATGTGAACATTTATTGAGTCGCAAATATTCTGAGAGATGTCTGCTGAATATGCGCCGTTTTTATTGGAAAAAAAGATATGTAACCATACATGTAAATCGCATAATTCTAAGGCGTGGGTAGTTGATATGTTTCCGCAAGCCAATAAACAATGTAACAGAAAAATCACTTTTCTGTAATCGATTTTCATAATTATCGAGAAAAACTCGTTTTTCCCCAGGAGTTTCTTCAGAAATCCCTTTTAACGGGAAACTTTGTAGGCGCCTCTGATGCTTACCGTTGATTGTAGATGGCATAGAAGTGATTTTTCGACTACATAGCGGCAAATTGTTCATTATTGCAAAAAATCAGTTTTTGACCATACATGTATTTGGTCATTATCACGTGACCCCCAAGTTCATTTGCATATAACGCCCAAACTAACCACAATTTTCTTTTTGCACCCCTTCTAAATTTGAACTACAGTGTCTGTAGAACACATATGCAAAGAATCGTAAAATAATATGTCCGCCGCTTCCGCATTTTACACAAAATCTCGATTAAGCGACCGGACTACAACATTCAGTTGACGACACAAGTTGGGGCTTAAAGCTGAACTGCCCAAAGAAAAAAAACCCATGCGACGAGCAAAAGAATTGCAAACGCCCTGCAAACACCTCAAACGAATGCTCAGAACATGATAGACCCCACGAGGTCAGGAGGGCGCCATCTTATTTGTCTTCGAGCTGTCGAGGTGTCAACATCCTCTGGTGAGCTCCTGCTGAACACTTTTTTTTTGAAAGAAGATTTTTTGTCCCAGCTTGGAAACGAACCCTCGCATTGTTGTCTTTGTTCCACCGTCCTCCCCATTCGGCCACCGAACTTGTTGGTTGGCTTCCCATGTTTTCTCTTATTCATAGTATTTTTACGTAAGTCGAAGGCCTACGTCTTTCACAAACAAAAATCACGCCCCTGTCAGCTGGCTCGTTGGCCGAGTGGATAGAGTGGTTGACTACAAATCAGAAGGTCGACGGTTCGCATCCCGTCTAAATGAGCGGTTTTTTTTCTTTGAGTAGTGTAAGAGGTATCCGGAGATGTTGACAGCTGTGTTGCCCGAAGGCAAATAAAGTTGCGCCCTCCTGACCTCGTGGGATCAATCATGTTCTGAGCGTTCGTTCGAGGTGTTTGCAGGGCGTTTGCAATTCTCTTGCTCGTCGCATGGGGGCTTTTTGTTCGTGCAGTTCAGCTTTAACCGTCAGCAGCGTTGACTCTCGCGTCCATCAACGTCCCCCCCCTCCCCCATGACTTGTACAGTGGTGGACACCAAAATGTTCCACCAATCACCAGAAAGGTGTTGGCAGGCCATTGAAAGAGGACCTACATCAGACGACCCAGTCGGCGCTGACCGAATGTCCAGTCTTCCGCGACGACGCATGCTTTTCTGCTGCTGTTACAGAGAAGGGCAATTCTCTGGTAACGGAATTACATTTCATGGACAATTTTCAATATTGATTCGCAAATTATAAATGAAATGGTCCATGGACCATGTGACTCACTGGGTTGGACATAACAGTCTAATGACAGAGGGAGGTACATATCAGTTATGAGCAATCTGGGTCAAGTCATTCCCAGAAAAGACTTTGATGATTTTTGGGTTATGCCACCCGGCGGCCATAATGGATGTCTGATCAGGCTGGAACTTCACATGCACATAAAGGTCATCTGCAGAGGACCACATAGCACATTGGAGCGCTTTGGGTCAAGTCGTTCTTGAGTTACAGCACTTTGATGATTTTCGGGTTACGCCACCTGCTGGCCATATTGGATGTCCGCTCGGGCCGAAAGTTCACATGGACATAAAGGTCATCTGCAGGGGGCCACATAGCACATTGGAGCGCTTTGGGTTAAGGCGTTCCTGGGTTACAGCACTTTGATGATTTTTGGGTTACGCCACCTGGTGGCCATGTTTGAAGTCAAATAAGGCCGGAATTTGACATGCATGTAAAGGTCATCTAGATGGAGGTAAATATCAAAAGTGAGCACTCTGCGTCAAGCCGTTCCCGAGTAATAGCACTTACTTGATTTTCAGGTTACGCCACCTGGCGGCCATATTGGACGAACAATCGGGCCGAAACTTGGTATTTTTTAAGGTACCCCTCCAATGCATGTTTATGCAAGATATGAAGTTGCTCGGTGAAATAATGACAAAATGTGGCAGGTTCGTCACTTTTGTCGAACTTTGACCTCTGTGACCTTGAAAAGTAGGTCAAATCAAAAACCCGTTATATATGTTATGTATCCTTATTAGCTACACCTACGATAAAAATTTGGAGATGATCTAGTCATTAGTTCAGGAGTTATTGCACTTTTTGTGTTTTTGGTTTCCGCCACCTGGTGGCCAAACTGAGAGTCGAATGGGACCGAAACTTGGTGTCGTGCGTCATCTGTCCTAGGGGTATATATGTATCAACTTTCAGATCAATAGCTCCAGCGGTCACGAAACGTGCCCTGCTAACGGACAACGACGGCGACGGACGACGACGACGGATGACGGACGCTGCACCATCGTAATAGCTCACCCCAGCGAGCTAAAAACTGTTATCCAGTATAAGTTATGCTCCACGCCCATTGAGAAAATGACTCCCAGCATCAACTAGCATGCAGTAAAAACTGAAAGAATACCACACGTATGGCGATGTAAGCAATTGTTATTGCAGTACCGTAACGAAATTAATCAGAGAGTACGGTAATTACGTTACCAGCATTATAGTCAATTTTGTCTGCTCTTTTGTCTTTTAAAATGCATGCAACATATTCCGTGGGTCGTTTCTCCGGAGATGTTTTCTGTCAGATAACAATGTCTTTATTTATTGATTGATTAAGGCGCCAGCCTGCCAACATCACATTACGTAATGTCTTTATAAATGATCAATCAGGGTGAAATTTGTCTGATTCTCTACGGGGAGAATAGCCGAGAAGTGAGCTGCTAACTTCTCATTTTTCACGCCTCATTTTCCATTCAAAATCAACAGCAGAAAATGGCCGCCTACCTGAACAGTATGAACAATGCAATGTTCATTTTTCAGCATAAGGGACAAACACCAGATGAATCAAAAAGTCATTTCAAGAAAATGAGTTCACCAGGAAACATGGGTTAGCTAATTCACCCCCTTCACACCTGCCACACGAGACACTGAACTGTAATCGAGTGTCTAAGTGACAGACACTTTGATAGTCTTGATACTACAAACTAAGACGATATTGTTGTCAGCGATGCCTCAGGTGAGTTCCATTAGACGGTAACGCCCATGGCCTATAATATGCACCACAAATGATAGCCTTCTTTCATCTCAATACATTGTGTATATAAACTATGCCAGGTATACAACGAAACCGACTGATACTTGGCGTAAGTAATTTGGTTCTCAAGGCTTTGACATCGCTGACTCTCAGTACACGCTCTTTCAACTCTTAAAGCCCTTCAGCAGAGGGGCTGAGTGTCGGAATTGTGTCTCCTTGAGAGGTCGCGGTTTCTCTTCTCATCCGAGTCGCGACTTTGTCCTCTCGAATGGTCTAGAACAACTAATTGATGACCTGAAGAATAATTATTTCTTTAGTGCCCAAGAAAGCTTTCTGGAGAGACGATAATGTTGATGTTGCGCCGCCGTCGAATGTATCATAATGGAAGTTTTTACATCACGCAAGAATCAGAGGAACGGGATAGTTCAAGGCAGCATTAATTGGCCATATTTAGTCCAGTCATTACGCACTCGTGTCCCATTCCCTACAGTCCATTGCGTATGCGGTCACTGCCATGAGTCGGAATTTCAACACCATTTCGGGCCCTGCTTCACCCATTGTGGTTTCCGAAGCTACCACTAGAGAATGCTGTCAGTTGGTAGCTTCGGTAACGGGCGGCCATTTTGTAAATTATTTTTAGAATGAGCCCGGGAATCCCCTTGCTGAGTGACCTTGACCTCGGCACATTGTTTCACCATGTCAACTGCGGGATAATATTGGTGCCATGTTTTTATATATCCTCCTGTAGTATGGAACAGGGTGCCAGACATGCATTTTCTGTCGGCAAAATCCGTCACACCTGTTTATTCGGCGTTGCGGCAAAAACGACCAGAGACCCTACAGTTGTCACGATAAAAGTCATCGCACCAGATGTGTCTGCTGATCATACACCTGCATGTGATCCTCCATAATATAGTGGCGAGTATCCCGCCTGTCATGCCGGACACCCGCATTTTCGATCCCCGGCCGGGAGGTGATTTTTGGAGGGTTTTGTCCTTCTGCTCTTGGAAAGATGTGTTGCATTACCTGTCCAGAATTTTGGCGGTCAATGTTTTTCACAGAAGCGAGGAACAAGAGTATTTTAACATCCCGTGAAAACGAGCGTCTTCTACTGGCAGAGGAAACATAAGAATACCGTCAGTGTACGAACCCCACGTCAGTGTACGAGCCCCACTTGTGTACAAGCTTTTGCAATGAATACATTTGTGCGATACTGTTTATGCAGACTGTACGGTCCTTTTGTACCTACATACCAATCGCAGTTGTAAGATCACAGAGACCCGATTTTGCCACTGCATTCTAGCTCCTCCAACTTTATCGAATCAAAAGCGTCAGTAGGCCTATGTAAGATATCAAAATAGCCTGCTGTGTGGTCGGCGATGCCGACTAAGGAGAAGCCGGAACCCCGGCAATGCCAGCTGACCTCTGTGACCTGACAACTGCCATTTTGCCGTATTTTCAAATTTGACAACTGAATGTTACGCGGTAGTGAAAATGGTTAAAGGACCACAGTATTGCTTCCCAATCCTGCGTTACACCTACCCGCGTTAAAGCGATGTACTCGCGAGGCTGAAAATGAAATTTCGTTCAACTATCGCGACCCGCGATAATTTCATTCATAGCTGGCGCGATTCTTGAAACTGATCTCGTGTGATTTCTAGCATCTTTGAGCCATCAAACTACGGTATCGTCGACGTTTTATACAATAAAACGTTCATGAAAAATCTTTTATTAATATTATTTCAATGAATTTGGGCGACAAAAATGTTTACTGCCGGGAAAATTTCAAAATCTCACGGGGATTTCCCAGAACGAGATCGAGGGACTGACAACAAACATGGCGCCGAAAAAGCCGAAGTGTGAGGAGGAAGACCAGCGAATTCCGCGTCTATGCTGCAAGTTTAGCCAGATGGCGGCTTGTGAAGACAGAAAATTGTTGTAGCACTAAATGAGGACTTAGCAGTGTACCTCTGAACGTCGTTGACCCACGGCCAACACCATCCTTCGCATGTTTTTGCGGATGGTTCTTCGAATCATCGCCCCCGTCATCCCGTCGGCATCCCTGTCACTAATGTCACTCTCCTCGCTGCTGATTGGTCATAGTAAATTCCGTAGTATTATAATGAGATGACCTACTTGGAATTTCATTCATAAATTGTATTGCTGCCGCGATACGGGAAATAGAGGAACTATCGATGTGCAGTTACTGTAGACTGGTTCCCGTCTTTGCCGCTCCACCCGCTGGCGCTCCTGTTCCGCTATACAAAGACAGGTCCGGGGTGCCATCTTGGATGCACGAATGACGTAGTTCTAGGTTATTTATAGAACATCAACAAGGAAACCCCCTACATGTTAAACATCGCGCCCAAACTAAAAACCTCAACTGTCATGAAAAATTCGGTAAAACTTTGTAGTTCTCGATAAAATAGAGATTGCTTTGGCGCCGGAATCAATTCAGCAGCAGCAAGGGGTACGTATTAGGGCCTATTGAGGCTCTGAAGAAGGCATCGAGGAAGTAGTCGTGTGCATGCCTTCTGTTGTTGAGAAGACAGTGACCCACTCACCTCGTAATCTACAGCCCAAAGGCAGCCTCCTGTTATCCCAGTGTCTTATCCCCGCAGGGTCAGTCCAAACACACATGCTACAGGCATACCGGTACGATCCTGGGGCTTATACACATGATACATGCTCTCAAACACGAAATACTCGATCCACGTGCGTTTTCTATATTTAGTAAAACGGTCAAAACATTGCGCAAATAGCTGCACAGAACGTATGCGCAACAAGGATGCGCGGTAGATTCGGCCGAAATCCTGGCCCAAGATGGTGCCCCGGACCTGTCGTTGTATAGCTGAGCGCCATAAATGTGCAGCGGCAACGCAGGGAACCAGTCTACAGTTACTGCAGAGCCCGCGTACATCGCTTTAAGGGAGACCTCTATTGACGACATGGTAAACTACGCATGCTACTACGTGCGTTGTAGTGTAATCATACATTCTCCAACACTGGGGCGAAAGGCTGAACTACAGTATTGGAGAACGGGTACCGGTGGCGCCGGCTGTCGACAGAAAGTGGCAATACCGTGGTGCTTTAATGGAATAAATGACAACTTTACTATACTTGTTCCTTTTGAGAAAACGTGAATTGGGCGTTTCTGTGAGCTACATGTACATGTACATGTACGTACATACATACATACATACATATATACACACATGACAAGTAAAATATTACTGTTTGATAACGTGACATATCCAGGATCAGTCGTTGAAATCTATGTTCGTGAAGTGTGTAACCAGACGACTCGGCAAGCAGTTTAAGAAAATATATCACACCGAAGTGACGCTGAATCAATTCAATAGCAAATAACACAGCGATTGTTATTGGGAGCCACGGTGGTGTAGTGGTTCGGGCCTCCGACTAGCGGTCAGAGGATCCCGGGTTCGAATCCCGCTGCTGGCGTGAGACTTTGGGCAGGTCTCTTTGCCTTACTGGCCTCTCTCCACCCAGGTGTATAAATGGGTACCGGTCGGAAATGCTCAGATTGTATGCGCTGAATGAGCAGCTCATCTGAGTTCTACTGAAAGGTTTCAGGATAGACCGGGGTTAAAGTGTGAAGTCGGATGACACCTCTACCGTTGTTGATATCAGACTATAAACACAAACTTTAACTTTTTAACTTTGACTGCACCTGATGTTGAATTCCGATTAAACTCATTATGCGACTGTGTTGATCTAACGAACCACTATCTTGCCTTCACTGCATCATTATGAATCCCTACTGCCTGCAAATTGTCTTTTTTCATCGACAATAGATTCGGATTTATAACATTTACGCACCGTTATTTTTTGCAATTTTTTTCAAATGACCGCAGACAGAAACTGAAAAAATGATGAAAATGTAGGTTATTTACCTTGGACGTCGATTTGGTATTACCGGTAATCCAGCTGGCCGCTTTTGACGTCTTTTGCATCTCCTGAAAATGAAAAAAAAAATTGTAAATTGTAACGTCTGAGGCAATGTTGCAGATTTTCCCCACAAAGTTTACGTTTAAAGCTAACTGGTCGTGCCAGTCAATCTGAATAGAGATTCAAACGCCGCCATCTTGGATCTATTATTAACTCACATCAGGAATTTATTGCCTACTTCGAGCATATATGCACAACTGCTGTGGCTTTGCTGCCTGCGAATGACATTTGCTGCCTTCGAATGGCATTTACAGCGCGGTCGACTGCAAAGCTAGGCTAACCTGGAGATATAATCCGATAAAATACGAAATTTGTGATTTTGAAATTGTGAATTTCGTCGGCTACGAAATTATTCTTAGTGGCATTTTTGACTGCCGCAACTAATGCCCTTTAAAGTGCGTCCATTTTCACTGGTTGATACTCAACCGCAGCCAGTTCAGCAGTGGACTCAAACTGTGGGAAGCAAGTAAACCGTTCCCCGGCGTTTTCCCCTCGATTTCCAGAAAGAATAACATGAGCGTTGGGACATCATCGTTAATACTTTCTCCAGAACGGAAAAAATAGACCACGATCTGTCTTTGAGACGACACGTCAGACTTTGCAGAAACAGGTGTAATATATCTGCTAGTGTTTCAATATGCCCAATGTCTCCCCTTATTAATTGAGAAACGCTGGCAGATAGAGCAATACATTTCTGTTTTTCCCCTTATCGCCAAGTCGCAGCTTATTCCGTTAGACATTAGTAGGGGAATACTCGCAGACTGGAAACCTCCAAAAACGCTAGGCCGGCAATAATCCGTGAGTGGCACAAAGTTCGCGACATTACCGTTATCACTACGTTTTATCGCCGATCATGATATCACTCGGCACATGGTAATAATGATTGCATTTGCTAAATTAGTATAAGTGGGTGCATGCACAGATTACGGAAGCCGGATAGATACAGTCACAGCGTGTTGCTCAGTGATAGGACAAATGTTAGTGAGGTTGTGCATCATCACGCCCCCACTCTTCGACTATACGAGGTGATTCAGTTCCCGTTTTGCGTTGTGTAACATAATGAGGATCATAACTAAGAAAGAGGGCAGCACTCCGCAATCAGGTCCTATACAATAGACGCCTTTTGGGAAATTATCAGAACCTGGATGTCACTTTCATTTCAATGGTATTAGCTACTAGTGACACCTACTGATGCAGTGAGCTGTAAGCCTCACGGCCAACTCCGTGTTCTAGGCCAAGTAGACCTAACGAAGAAGTACCTCCCTAAGGTTACCTAAGGCGTTTTATGCATATCACTCATGAAATATCCGTTTATTTGAGTAAAGAATCCTTAATGTGTTTTAAGGGAAGAACTAAGTTAAAGGAGCACGGTATTGAATCTCTAATGCGTTATTTGACTGCCGACGTAGAGCTAGCGGCGGCAGCAATACGAACTACAAAAATCATTACAAAATACATGTATACGTAAATCGGGTCAAATCGCCGAAAACGTAGTTAGTCCCTGTGTTGGAGAGTGGCGCGCGCGCCGGCTGTCGAGAAAAATTGCATGGGAATACCGTGGTCCTTTAATGATTGGGATGATTCNATGGTTTGCCTACAGGTACTGCCCTCTGTTGTAGAAAAATGTAGGCAAGTTTGTGACCCCAGTGCAAAAATGACCTAAGTCTGACTTAGGTTGTTTTGGCCCGAACAGTTGCTGACTTAGGCTATTTTTGTGCTGACTTAGGCTGTTTTTGCATGCAAAAGAATGACTAATGCATTAAGAGTCACTGAATGTCTTTCATGTTTTGGACGTTTTCAGCTGTTTTACTAAGGTACTGCTTCTAATCAATGACCATAAATACACAGTTTGCTAAGAAAGCCTACTTTAAAAGATTTCCAAATTATGAATGGATAAATAATGTCAGATTCTGTTGTCCATGACTTAGGTTGTTTTGGCATATAGCAGAATGTGTGTACAAAATGATACTGGCAGCCTTCTTATTGCCTTGAATCAACTGAAAATAACGATAATGCGACAATAGGCATATGTAGGTGGAAGAAATTCTATGATTTTGGTGGTTTGCCTGTGCAAAAATCCTGACTTAGGTCATTTTGCCGGGGAAAATTCTTGACTTAGGTTGTTTTGCCTTGTTCGGACCTGCCTCAAAACAGAAAACGACCATTATCTCCCAATTTTATTACGTAAAAAGTGTTCCTATTTCACAAAATGAAACTACCCACGCCCCTGTACGTTCAAAAATATATTTTTCAATTGCTACCCAGGCAGATTAAAAAATAGAGTTTTTTTGCTCTCCTGAAAAATAGCCAAAAGTGACTTAGGTCGTTTTGCTACTCAACCCTTCCAATGTCTCCCCTTATTAATTGAGAAACGCTGGCAGATAGAGCAATGCATTTCTGTTTTTCCCCTTATCGCCAAGTCGCAGCTTATTCCGTTAGACATTAGTAGGGGAATACTAGCAGACTGGGAACCTCCAAAAACGCTAGGCCGGCAATAATCCGTGAGTGGCACAAAGTTCGCGACATTACCGTTATCACTACGTTTTATCGCCGATCATGATATCACTCGGCACATGGTAATAATGATTGCATTTGCTAAATTAGTATAAGTGGGTGCATGCACAGATTACGGAAGCCGGATAGATACAGTCACATCGTGTTGCTCAGTGATAGGACAAATGTTAGTGAGGTTGTGCATCATCACGCCCCCACTCTTCGACTACGCGGTGATTCAGTTCCCTTTTTGCGTTCGCGAGATGTGTAACATAATGAGGATCATAACTAAGAAAGAGGGCAGCACTCCGCAATCACGTCCTATACAATGGACGCCTTTTGGGAAATTATCAGAATCTGGATGTCACTTTTATTTCAATGGTATTAGCTAGCACTGACACCTATTGAGGCAGTGAGCTGTAAGCCCCATGGCCAACTGCCTGTTCTAGGCCTACATGTAGACCTAACGAAGAAGTACCTCCCTAAGGTTACCTAAGGCATTTTATGCATATGACTCATGAAATATCCGTTTATTTGAGTAAATAATGTGTTTTAAGGGAAGAACTAAGTTAAAGGAGCACGGTATTGAATCTCTAATGCGTTATTTGACTGCCGACGTAGAGCTAGCGGCAGCAATACGAACTACAAAAATCATTACAAAATATAGGCCCTACGTAAATCGGGTCAATTCGCCGAAAACGTAGTTAGTCCCTGTGTTGGAGAGTGGCGCGCGCGCCGGCTGTCGAGAAAAATTGCATGGGAATACCGTGGTCCTTTAAGGATTGGGATGATTCTTTTATGCACGTACACGGCCCCTGAAGCTGAATTGATTGTTTAATTCAAAGTACGAAAAGGCTCAAGATTCATGTACAGTCAGATTTACATACATTCGCCGTATTCGACGTTTAGTCAAAGCAGTGTGTCACATCTCATTGGTCCCCTGTCCGTTCCCTTGGAGCCTACGTGTCGGCCATTCAGATGAAGGCTGCTTGGAAGGCGCGTCACAAACAATGGCATTTACCTGTACGTCCATTCTATTTAGCGGATGGCATTAACAAGACAGTAGTTAACAAAATTTGGCTAGATAATTCCCGAGTGTAGGCCAATTTGGTGCTGGGAAAATCTCGTTACTGGAAATAACCGACGTGGATGGACAGAACGTACCATCAAACAGAAAACAGATGTCTGTCCTTGGATTCTGATTGCCTGTTCTAATGTTCTGTACGTGGTTCGTGTCATCGTCATGCAAATAAACGGAGACATATTTCAAATAGGATATTTAGAAAAATGTTGATGAAGCAAATCGTTGGCAGAAGACACTCTAAAAATCGAAATAATGAGTAGAATCACTCAGAACCATCCCTAACCCCTCTGCCCGACAGTATTCGTCGAATAAAAACAAGTGCCGTATTTCGAGGGGCAACCAAAAGTGACATCTGCACGTTGACATGTGAAGCAAGAGCATATCTCGGCCTTGCGATGTTTACAGTGAATGCTCGTTTTTCGATATTATTGATGCATTTGATAATGTTGTAATAAAGGGAGTAAGAAATAAAGTAGAAATAAAAAGTGGAAAATTTTGCCATTTTGCACGAATTTTTCAATTTCTCAAATTGGGATAGAAGTGTTTTACCATTTGGAGGATTTTTTTAAAAATGACTCGACATTTTGTCTGATTTTTCGGGCGATATTTCTCAAAATGGGGAAAAATGTGAGAAATTAAAAAATTAGCACAAAATGCCAAAATTTCCCACTTTTCCCACTTTTACTTCTTACTCCCTGTAATAATCTTCATTACTACGTCACCACTGGGATTAGCCAACACTCATCCTACTGAGTGGTTTCTAGCTAAGTACATTTACAGACCCCCTCCCGCGGACGTGACGCCAGGCATTACATCCGCGGTCATTAACTCGGATATCCGCCGACCATCCGTAGGTGTTTACTGTCTAGCATTTGCCAGAGGGCATCACTCTTCATAGACTAGTACCTGATCCTACCAACCTGTGCCCTTCAATCGTGGCTTGTTTGGTAGGACCGGTATCGGGCACCATTTTTGGAGGAATTCTGCCAGCGACGTCACTTGGAAATTTTATGTAAATTTATTCAGTTCTCAATACAGCTGACGTACCTGAATGTAGATAGAAGGTGACATCCATTTGAACCAGAAAATCAACCAATCGCGAAGGTGTTAAAAATGGAAAGGTATCGACATAATAGTGCCTATACTTATCACCTGCGGCAGCACTTGCCAATCAGATTCACGAATGCGATAGGCAAGACCGGGCCTAACATACGCAAACATGACAAAAGTCCGATGTAAAATTGTTAAGACACCGGGTACCAGTGTGCACTCTACAAGGCCTTTTACATTCTCTGACTGTACACACTATTTCGACTCGCTCTGTACAACATATAAAATTAATTTGTGATTTACTACATTTCTACTACGGCCAACCATACACGCCGGCTTATCATATGCGTCTGTACTTGTACCGTAACATGTACATTGAGATGACAAAATATTAAGAACAACCGATAACCTACATCAAGCTTTGTTGATAATGCCTAGGTCACATATCCACTCCGGGGCCCGTACGGTGAGTAAAAACAGACATTTTGGTCAATTTCTACGGTGCCCAGTTTTATCCAATCTAATTTCCACTTATCCATTGAAGTGGTTTCGGCATAATTCATCTATAGATCCGTGTTTTAGTCTCTAAAATTCACTGCAAGCCGCTGGGTGGGGAAAATCGTAAAGGGCCCGGTGGATTTGTGACCTATGCTTTATAGTCGGGGAACCTTCACCTATTTTCCAGACACTTTTACTGCAACTGCTACGTATTGAAAAAAGGTGGAAACTGGTGAGTACATACATGTATAAGACATACGCTTCGTTCTTGCATATTTAGCAAAATAATACCCGTGTCCCGACTTCGCATGCTTCAAAGCTACTGCTTACTCTTCCTGGCCTCTCATGGGCAATTTCGAGTCCCCACTGCCAGAAAAATAACTAGTACACCTCTCGGTGCACAGAGACGAACAACGAATAGCCACTGGTTTAGAGTTATTTGAAATGGCGCAGTCAAAAATCTTTGCAGTGTGTGCATGACGGAACAGCCGTATTCGATACAATGGGTTAATCATCCAATGCGTTTCTTCTTTTTTAACATCGTTTTGTAGATCTGCTATTTTATGATTTTAGAACCTACGTGAATTCAGAAATGGCACATAAATTGGGAAATCTTGCATCTTTTGCAAGACTGGCACGTCCTCGCTATCCATTGCTGGCGAATTTTCCGCGCAGAGGTGCTGCTGCTTCTGCCAGTGATGTTGACCTTCCGAGGACCCAGAATATGTGTCAAGGTGAAAAGGTGAGTTTTGTTGATGATGAAAAGTGCACTGACTGGCGACCCCTTCCATCAAATGATATGATATTTCAACCCCAAAATTAAGTTTAATGAGGACCACAACTCACTGCCTAAATAGATGTCACTAGTGGTTAAAATTACATGTATTGAAACGAAAGTGACACTCAGGTTCTGATCAATTTCCCAGAAAAAAAACATCCGTTGTATAGGACCATAGTTACGATCCCCGCTAATTTGGAAACGTTCCTCCTCACCACTAAAAAGGCGGAACGTTCTATAAATGGCCCCCAGGAGAACCGCCAGAAAAAAATTCAGCATCAGTTAATAATATGGCATCTCATTAAAATAATACGACCTGCCCTTACGTATGTGTATACGTTCACTAATAGGGATGCTTCGAAATCAAAAGATAAACGTAAACGTTAACGACAACGTTATTTTTGTACCGAAAATGGAATATAAAATCTAATTAATGTATAGTATGAAAAATAAATAAATTGGTCGTAAATTTTACCTCCATCATTTGATTTCTAAACCTCCCTGCTGTCTTGCAGGTCAGCCTGTTTTCAAAATCAGAAGTAGAAAATCGTCTCGGCAAACTCCGTACGTACATGGAGGCGAACGAGATCGGTGCGTGTGTCATGACGTCATATCACAACATCAACTACTACAGTGGGGGTTTCCAATATTGCTACTTCGGACGCAACTATGGGTTGGTCATTACCCAAGACAATGTAACGACGGTATCAGCTGGTATTGACGGAGGGCAGCCGTGGAGGCGATCGTATGGCGACGGCATCACGTACACTGATTGGCGGAAGGATAATTACTTCCACTGCGTGAAGAAGTTACTCGAAGGGATCAAGGGGAAAATCGGACTGGAATTTGATCACGTTCATCTAGATAATTACAAGAGATTTGATTATACTCTTCCCGATAACCCAAAGGTAGATATCGGACTTCCATCTCAGAAAATGCGGATGATCAAATCCGCAGAAGAGATTGAAGTCATACGCCAGGGGGCGCGCATTTGTGATATAGGTGGCGCAGCAGTCGTTGAGGCTGTGAAAGAAGACGTACCTGAATATGAGGTTGCACTTGCCTCTACTAGGGCCATGGTCAGAGAAATAGCCAAGACATACCCGAATAGTGAATTATTGGACAGTAAGTATAATCTGTAGACTAGTAGGCCTATCTGATCCTACCACCCTGCGCGGACCAGCATTGCCGGGCATTTTTGGAGGAATTCTGCCAGCAACGTCATTTGGGAATTGTATGTAAATTATGTAAATTCATTCAATTCTCATTACGACTGACGTACCAGAATGTGATAGAAGTGACCTACATTCGACCCCGGAATTCCGCCATTCACGAAGAGGTTTCCCATTTTAAAAATAGAAAAGGTATCAACATAATACTTCCTATACTTACCACCTGTGCCAGCACCGGCCAATCAGATCCACGAACGCGATAGGCACGCCGGCCTAACATATCACATGGAAACTCCGATGTAAACAGGTGTGGACCGGGTACCAGTCTATATAATCTGTCGCCATCAGATTCAGTATAATAATTTTACTACGTATTATGCAGTGAGAATGTAGCCATATTGTGCCGCAGGTAATTCTCTATGAATTTCATTGGCTCCACGATCGATGTCATATGATCAACCATGGAGAATTTCAATACGTCTCCCTCTGTCGTCACATGTGGAAGATAATCGTGATGTACCCCACCCGTTCACTTATTCGAGGGTAAATTGCCATACCCCGCCGTGTAAATCGTAATTTCTACGAAATGCTGAAATACTGACATGTTATTGACTTTTGGTACTAGGCTTACTAGCTTTTGGGAAATTGACTGCTTTTTCTTATAAACTTTCATGTTTTTCTCACCAGCTTGGACATGGTTTCAATCTGGTATCAACACGGATGGAGCACACAATCCAGTGACTACACGAAATGTCCAGAAGGGGGACATCCTTAGTCTTAACTGTTTTCCCATGATCCAAGGGTAAGGGCATCAAGTACAACCAATTCTACCATTTATTTTATAGTGATGTGTATTGTCACAGTCAAATGAGAAATTGTGACCGGAGAGGAAACAATGTTCAATATTCCCGAGCAGTAGGCCTACATGCATTGTAATGCACGTACTACTCGGGAATAATACAAATGGTCATAAAGGAATCAAACATAAAGAAAGGTTCAACTTACAATTTGAACATTTTAATGCGGACAGTATCCCTTTAAACTTTGAACATCAACAGATTTTCATTCTGACTATCATACATGGTAGGCAAGATCCTTCTGCATGATTAGCGCTTAGGACCGTATGCACCAAACGAAGATTATCATGAACTCAGGTTGAGCCACAACTTTTCCATTGTCACATCATGCCCTGGCAAACATGAATTGAAAAGTTGTGGCTCAACCTGAGTTCTAGATAATCTTCGTTTTAGTGTTCATGTTGTTGCAAATATCACGATAAACTCACAAATAGTAGTTCCATCTTTAGGTACTACACAGCACTTGAACGCACTCTGTTCCTTGACCATGCTTCAGATGAAGAACTGGATATATGGGAAAAGAACTGCCAAGTCCACAGGAAAGGACTTCAGCTGATTAAACCAGGGGCAAAATGCTCAGAAATCGCAAGTGAATTGAACAACATGTACAGAGAGATGGGACTGCTGAAGTATAGAAGTTTTGGCTATGGTCATTCGTTTGGTGTTTTGTCACACTACTATGGACGAGAAGGAGGTAGGTTAACGTTGATTAAACCCTTAACTGTTAGAGACATCTAAAATATGCCGAACCCACCTGTCATCCCACTGTTTTGGACGTCATATTCACCAACGTTTCTCCAAACTCGTCCCCAGTGGGTTTACGTTCCTACAACACCACTGGAAAGGGCTGACGACTTCAGGAATACTGCGCATGCGCGATATACTAATTTATGAGGCGAATCACACTGAACTGGCACCCGCGGCATGATGTTCCCAACTAAACTATTCGTTTGAAATTGCTCTAATACTCAAACAACTTCGTGTTTTGGGTGTATTATATGACTCTTTAGGCATATATGATATTTTTCAGTCATCGAAGAACGAAATATTGTGGGAAACAGACATTTTGGCACGCTGCCAGCGGTTGACCAGAAATTTTGGTCAGGTCGCAGCCCTTTCCAGAGATATCCTCGGATGAGGTAGATCTGGGTACGAGATCGACGTTTCTCATCGTTGGCAGTTTGTCTAGCGCCCGATAGATGTTAGTGTTGTCGCTCACTTATCGTTAAAGTAGCCTACTCGAGAAAATGCGGTCGCTGTTGTAGCCTAGTTGAAGCTGTGTGTGGTGCATTCCTGTCTCGGGATCATCCTTTTGTTCGAGGAGAGGGTACTGGACAATCTGTTTCTCTTGACGCGTGTGAACAGGTGTAACATCAAAGTCCCCCTGGAATCAAAGTCCGCTCTTATTGTTTAGCCATTAGCGAGGGATTAGGATATATGGCTATATTAGACCATGACCACTCGAATATTATAACCTTACAATAGCGGGCTACTGTTTGGCGGACTTGCATTCCTAGGACGTCCTGTCACACCTGGTTGTGTGGGCAGCAAAGACAGGCGGCNTACCTGATCCTACCAACCTGTGCCCTTCAATCGTGGCTTGTTTGGTAGGACCGGTATCGGGCACCATTTTTGGAGGAATTCTGCCAGCGACGTCACTTGGAAATTTTATGTAAATTTATTCAGTTCTCAATACAGCTGACGTACCTGAATGTAGATAGAAGGTGACATCCATTTGAACCAGAAAATCAACCAATCGCGAAGGTGTTAAAAATGGAAAGGTATCGACATAATAGTGCCTATACTTATCACCTGCGGCAGCACTTGCCAATCAGATTCACGAATGCGATAGGCAAGACCGGGCCTAACATACGCAAACATGACAAAAGTCCGATGTAAAATTGTTAAGACACCGGGTACCAGTGTGCACTCTACAAGGCCTTTTACATTCTCTGACTGTACACACTATTTCGACTCGCTCTGTACAACATATAAAATTAATTTGTGATTTACTACATTTCTACTACGGCCAACCATACACGCCGGCTTATCATATGCGTCTGTACTTGTACCGTAACATGTACATTGAGATGACAAAATATTAAGAACAACCGATAACCTACATCAAGCTTTGTTGATAATGCCTAGGTCACATATCCACTCCGGGGCCCGTACGGTGAGTAAAAACAGACATTTTGGTCAATTTCTACGGTGCCCAGTTTTATCCAATCTAATTTCCACTTATCCATTGAAGTGGTTTCGGCATAATTCATCTATAGATCCGTGTTTTAGTCTCTAAAATTCACTGCAAGCCGCTGGGTGGGGAAAATCGTAAAGGGCCCGGTGGATTTGTGACCTATGCTTTATAGTCGGGGAACCTTCACCTATTTTCCAGACATTTTTACTGCAACTGCTACGTATTGAAAAACGGTGGAAACTGGTAAGTACATACATGTATAAGACATACGCTTCGTTCTTGCATATTTAGCAAAATAATACCCGTGTCCCGACTTCGCATGCTTCAAAGCTACTGCTTACTCTTCCTGGCCTCTCATGGGCAATTTCGAGTCCCCACTGCCAGAAAAATAACTAGTACACCTCTCGGTGCACAGAGACGAACAACGAATAGCCACTGGTTTAGAGTTATTTGAAATGGCGCAGTCAAAAATCTTTGCAGTGTGTGCATGACGGAACAGCCGTATTCGATACAATGGGTTAATCATCCAATGCGTTTCTTCTTTTTTAACATCGTTTTGTAGATCTGCTATTTTATGATTTTAGAACCTACGTGAATTCAGAAATGGCACATAAATTGGGAAATCTTGCATCTTTTGCAAGACTGGCACGTCCTCGCTATCCATTGCTGGCGAATTTTCCGCGCAGAGGTGCTGCTGCTTCTGCCAGTGATGTTGACCTACCGAGGACCCAGAATATGTGTCAAGGTGAAAAGGTGAGTTTTGTTGATGATGAAAAGTGCACTGACTGGCGACCCCTTCCATCAAATGATATGATATTTCAACCCCAAAATTAAGTTTAATGAGGACCACAACTCACTGCCTAAATAGATGTCACTAGTGGTTAAAATTACATGTATTGAAACGAAAGTGACACTCAGGTTCTGATCAATTTCCCAGAAAGAAAACATCCGTTGTATAGGACATTAGTTACGATCCCCGCTAATTTGGAAACGTTCCTCCTCACCACTAAAAAGGCGGAACGTTCTATAAATGGCCCCCAGGAGAACCGCCAGAAAAAAATTCAGCATCAGTTAATAATATGGCATCTCATTAAAATAATACGACCTGCCCTTACGTATGTGTATACGTTCACTAATAGGGATGCTTCGAAATCAAAAGATAAACGTAAACGTTAACGACAACGTTATTTTTGTACCGAAAATGGAATATAAAATCTAATTAATGTATAGTATGAAAAATAAATAAATTGGTCGTAAATTTTACCTCTATCATTTGATTTCTAAACCTCCCTGCTGTCTTGCAGGTCAGCCTGTTTTCAAAATCAGAAGTAGAAAATCGTCTCGGCAAACTCCGTACGTACATGGAGGCGAACGCGATCGGTGCGTGTGTCATGACGTCATATCACAACATCAACTACTACAGTGGGGGGTTCCAATATTGCTACTTCGGACGCAACTATGGGTTGGTCATTACCCAAGACAATGTAACGACGATATCAGCTGGTATTGACGGAGGACAGCCGTGGAGGCGATCGTATGGCGACGCCATCACGTACACTGATTGGCGGAAGGATAATTACTTCTACTGCGTGAAGAAGTTACTCGAAGGGATCAAGGGGAAAATCGGACTCGAATTTGATCATGTTCATCACGATAATTACAAGAGATTTGATTATACTCTTCCCGATAACCCAAAGGTAGATATCGGACTTCCATCTCAGAAAATGCGGATGATCAAATCCGCAGAAGAGATTGAAGTCATACGCCAGGGGGCGCGCATTTGTGATATAGGTGGCGCAGCAGTTGTTGAGGCTCTGAAAGAAGACGTACCAGAATATGAGGTTGCACTTGCCTCTACTAGGGCCATGGTCAGAGAAATAGCCAAGACATACCCGAATAGTGAATTATTGGACAGTAAGTATAATCCGTAGACTAGTACCTGATCCTACCGACCTGCGTGCACCAGTATTGCCGCCATTTTCGGAGGAATTCTGCCAATTACGTCATTTGGGAATATGCAAATGTATTCAATTCTCAATATAATACGGCTGCCAGTACCAGAATGCAGATAGAAGTGAGCTACATTTGACCAAGGAAATCCACCAATCACGAAGCGGTTTTGCCATTTTAAAAATAGAGAAGGTATCATGATAATAGCGAGGGTCCGTGGGTTCGAATCTGGTAGGAAGCGATGTCTTTCACCTCATAGAAACCCGTTTCTATTTCATGTTCACTTATTCGAGGGTAAATTGCCGCTGTGTAAATCGTAATTTCTGCGAAAAGTTGAAATACTGTAAGTATGATATTGACTTATGCTAGCGAACTGCCAGCGGCTGTCGGTTAATTGACTCGTATCATGTGAACTTTGTAATGTGTTTTTCTCTTTAGCTTGGACATGGTTTCAATCTGGTATCAACACTGATGGAGCTCACAATCCAGTGACCACGCGAAAGGTCCAGAAGGGGGACATCCTTAGTCTTAACTGTTTTCCCATGATCCAAGGGTAAGGACACCAATTAAAACCAATCCTACCATTCTCTTTAAAGTGTGCATTCTCTTTATAATGTACTGCCCCTTAGTGCTGGCGAGTGATGCCTCATGCGAGGGTTCGAATCTGGTAGGAAGCGATGTCTTTCACCTTAGAAACCCGTTTCTATTTTATGCTCTTAATTTGTAACTCCTTCTTGTGACCCCTCGTACAACATAAAACTGTTTGGGTTCGGAGATTGTTTGGACTACTCGCAGGGTACTGATGGACGCCTCGTTTAACATAGGTCATTGAATTCCCTTTATAGTGTGCATTTTCCCAGTCAAATGAGAAATCGTAACCGGAGAGGAAACAATGTTCACATCACATGCATCACAATGCGTGTGCTGCTCGGGAGTAACACACATGGTCACAAAGGAATCAAACATAAAGGATCAACTTACAATAATTTTAACATTTTAAAATGCACACAGTATCCCTTTAAACCTCAATGCAATCATATTATGTAACAAGCCTGGTTGCGACCGGGTTCACGAAGTGACGTTCAGATCATGAGACTGCAGTTACATAGTTGCTGGGGGAACAGATGTTTGGTTTGGGCACCGGAAAGAAAATCGATAGCAGGACAAGTCCTTACATCCAAACAGAGAAAATCTTAGTAAATAAAAGAAAAGAAATGGAGAAAAAAATTTCTTCCACCACCCGGGCTCGAACCCATGGCCATAGACAACCGTAGCCGCAACACTGAACCAACTGGACAATACTGGTACCCAAATGCGGCGATGGCCTATATTCACCATCAACACTGACCCCAATTATCAACTCATCCACAAGGCATCCCTTTATTTTAGTCCCAAGAAGGCTACCTGAACATTCGTGCACTATACGTGCGTACACACATCGTCTCTCCATACACGTCGGTTATGCGTGTATCAAACAAAATGGCGACCTGACTCGTCTGCTACGGGGCAATTCTGGACTTTTCTGCTCATTTCTCGGTGATGAAGGATTACATACGGTTCAAAATAAAAAGGGGAGGAGACCTTGATACACATCGTTGTGTAAAGGTGATATATTCTTCTGATTTTTTTGCATGCTCTCGTTATTTTGTACACAAAAATGCCGTTTCATGATGATGTATACATTCGTCCATATACATCGGCGATTATGCCCCAAACAAAAGTGTCGATTTCTCGAAAAAACGCGAATAATATGTAAATTCTACTATAAGAGACATAACTTGGCGTTACATTACACTTATTAGTGAAATTTCGTGCCAATTGGTGTTATATTAAGTGAATAAACCCGTGTGACAAGAAATGATGTGGCACGAAAATAACGTCACTTCGTGAACAATAATGATGCAGTGGGATTTTAATCAAAGCTATGCTGCAACAGACAACCATGCTGAATGATGTTTGACCCCTTTTGGGGCAAGAAAATCCTTTAGAACCAGAAAACAATAGGTTGCTATGGTGGTTGCTAGGTGTTACGTAACAGCTGCATCTCAAAGTTTGTCATCATTGATTATGTTTTGGTCCAAGGAAAATGTGTGCCAAATTTCAAAGAAATATCTCTTACGGTTTGCTCAAAGTGCACGATCCGTAAGTTGGTCTCTTATCCTTCCAGCCCCTTTCGACTAGTTGATCTTTTGATGCAACATGACAGTGACGTGGTATGTGATGGACCTGACTGTGCTCATGAATGAGAATAAATCATAAACGACGCCGTCATGATTGAACACCGAGCATGACAGGTTTTATTTCCTGGACAGACAAGTGTCGCCCTCTGGGCGAAGTAGGATACACTAAGAGATGTTCTCTATACTCTGTTCCCAACAGAATGATCATCTGTGTATATTTGAATGAGCTACACCATCAACATTTTCAAAACATTTCTGCCACAAAATATTTTCAAAGCAGTTCTGGAAATGTTGCCGCTTGTTTCGGGGTTGGTCTACATTCTGCAACATAATCAACACACGTTTTCGAATTGTTTTACAAAGCTTAAGGCCTGTCTACACCACCAACATTTCCCAAACATTCTGAAAAAAATTGAGTCGCAACAAATATGCAACACCCTTGTTTTGGGATTGTTGCGCAGTGTGGACAGGACTTGCAACAAATCAAAACATGTTTTACAAATGTTGCAAAAGAATTGCAATGAATTCTTCTCCAACATTTCTAAAACATTTTCAAAACTTGTTTTGACATGTTTGAACTGTTGCAAGTCCTCTCCACACAGTGCAACTATCCAGAACAAGTGTGTTGCAGATTTGTTGCAACTAAATGTTTTTAGAATGTTTTGTAAATGTTGATGGTGTAGACAGGCTGAACTTTGGCAAAACAATTTGAAAACATGTTTGGATAATGTTGCAGAGTGTAGACCGACCCTGAAGTCCTGAAACAAGCCGCAACATTTCCAAAACACTTTTGAAAATGTTTTGTCGCAGAAATGTTCTGAAAATTTTGATGGTGTAGACAGGCCTTTAGGCTACGTACAGTACATGTACATTTGCACATTGGACACTAATGGTGCTGAAAATAATTCTGTTATCCTCAGAAATGAAATTCAAGGCATCAAGTTGACAGATTCATGTACCCCACCACCACAAAAAGTTGAAGCTCCTGCCTATTACGTAAAGCGAAAATTCAGGCAGTGAGAGACATCTGGTAGCAACACATGAAGTACACTCCTCTGGTACTTCGGCCGAATCGGTAGATGTCGTCCTGGGTAACCCTAAGGTTTCCCTAAAAGTTACCCAGGACGATCCTGGGTAAACTTTAGGGTACTAAAGTTTACCCAGTTTGAAATTCGCGCACTTTTTCACCTGCGGTCGAGGATCTTGAAAACGGCACTTCACTCATATGTCAGTGCACGAAATCCATCAAATCGGCAAAAAATGGCAGCTGATAACGTCATTCATGTTGGTGCGGAGGATTTGCAGATGTATTTGAATTCGATCGCATCATATAGGGACGACAGGACGACATCTACCGATTCGGCGGTACTTCGTCGTTCGCAGTTAAATCTTTATGTTTGATTCCTTTATGACGTACACCATGTACACAGTGTTCATGTTGTTGCAAATAAACTCTCACAGACAGTAATTCTATCTTTAGGTACTACACAGCACTTGAACGCACTTTGTTCCTTGACCATGCTTCAGATAAAGAACTGGACATATGGGAAAAGAACTGCCAAGTCCACAGGAAAGGACTTCAGCTGATTAAGCCAGGGGCAAAGTGCTCAGAAATCGCAAGTGAATTGAACAACATGTACAGAGAGATGGGACTGCTGAAATATAGAAGTTTTGGGTATGGTCATTCGTTTGGTGTTTTGTCACACTACTATGGACGAGAAGGAGGTAGGTTAAAGTTTATCAAACCCTTAACTGTTAGAGACATCTAAAATATGCCGAACCCACTCCTTTCACCGCTGAAGGGGTTAATGGTCGTCCTGGGTATAGACAAAGTATACCCAACTTCAATGTCGTCCCGACAAACTATGGACAAACTGTACCCAGCTTCGTAATTGGAGGTCCGAATTTTCCCAAGTCTCGCCTCCGAGACGATAAAAAACGGGCACTGTACACACGCGGAACTGTGGTGAGGTAGCTTTCACAAAATCATAGCATAGCTGAAATCATGCGCCGATTTTCCCAAGGCAATGGAATTAATTAGGGATACAGCTTCCAATTCCCTCTGACAGTTTCACACGAGATCGTCCCTGACAAACCACTTGCAGCGAAAGTCCGGCAGATCTGGCCCTTTGAGAACGTATTCCACCCTACCGTCTCTTTTAATCAAAATCATTTTGACCGGCAAGGCCTAGACATCATGTGACTTTGCGATACCAGTCTCGTCTTCAGGTGTACATAAGGACGACACCCAGGACGACAGTAACCCCTTCAGCCCTATCAACCCACTGTTTAGGCGACATATTCACCAATGTTTAGCTGCGTTGGCAGTGTTGTCTAGGGCCGGGTAGATGTTAGTGCTGTCGCTCACTTACAGTACTCGAGAAAATGTGGTCTGTGTTGTTGTTGTAGAAACTGTCTGTGGTGCATTCCTGTGTCGGGATCACCTTTTTGTCCGAGGAGAGGGTATACTGGACCATCCGTTTCTCTTGACCTCTTGACCGGGTTGTGTGGGCAGAAAGACGGGGGCCAGTCGAAACTGGAGGTCATAAGCCGAGATCAGCTTGTGTACCGAGTAGATTTTGATTTCAAAGTGTACATGTACGCTATAAAGTACCATTTGTCATAAAAGTCTGGTTCAACCTAGAGGTGGACCATTGGAATACCAAGTGAGGAAATGGAACATTCAATTTTGACCACAAGATTTTATGGCCGACAACAGTCCATAGGCCAATGTTTATTATTAGGCACAGTCATATTATTCATTACGCCATAACATGTAACCGTAATTATGTCACTCTTGTCACACTCCAACCACAAACTGCATTCCAATGGTCTACCTCTAGGTTGAACCAGACTATACCACCAATTAGACGGTTTTACTGGAGGTAAGACAGAGAGTCGAGTAGATGCAAGATGCCGTATTTTAACATAATTCTCATGGAATCTGCCTCTCTTTGGCTCCAAACAGGTTTAGAGTTAAGGGAAGACATAGACACAGCGCTGCAGCCCAACATGGTGCTGTCCATGGAACCTATGGTGATGATTCCAGAGGGTCAGCCCGGAGCCGGGGGTTACAGGGAACACGACATTCTCGTCGTAAAGGAAGACGGCGCTGAAAATATTACAAAGTTTCCGTTTGGGCCAGAAAAACTTATCATCAAGTGAAGAATTACCACCACATCATAAAGAATTTTCAACTGAATGTCAGACGTAATAAATGCAAGAACCTGCGATAAAGAACATTGATTATGATTGCATACATGTATATATAACCATAATGAACTTATTTATCGAAGACTTTCTCGCCTCTAACCAAACTTAAGTCAGGGAGCCCAGAGATGTTTAATCAGCATCTCAAGTACAAAAACTTTTTGGGGTTTGTGGGTTAGCTCCCACCCCTGTGACCACAAAAACCCAAGTCTTAAGTTCTGCAAATGGTGCGTTTAGAAGATACACCCGTTTGAATTTTGGGTGCTGGCTTTATCATTGTACCAAAATCAGAGCATTGTACAGGGACTTGGAAACTGATGTACAGCTAACTTTTTAACGGTTGGCTTAAGACCCTATAAACGTATTGCCAACAGATAGAAACATGGGCCCACTGAATCAGATAAGCATGTTCTTATTTGTTTTTGTTGGCTATTTGATGAGAAATTCAACAAAATAGCATATATGCGCCGAAATTCGGAAAAAGACGTAGATGCGTCATTTCCAGGATGATAAACTACATAAGAATATGTTTTTCTGTCTCAGTGTTTCTATCTGTTGGCAATACATTTATAGGGTCTTAAGCCAACCGTTAAAAGTTAGCTGTACATCAGTTTCCAAATCCCTGTACAATGCTCTGATTTTGTTCCAATGATAAAGCCAGTACCCAAAATTCAAACGGCTGTATCTTCTAAACGCACCATTTGCGGAACTTAAGAATTGGGTTTTTGTGGTCAGAGGGGTGGAACCTAACCCCCAAACCCCAAAAAGTTTTTGTACTTGAGATGCTGATTAAACCTCCCTGACTATATCATCAAGTGAAGAATTACCACCACGCTGCCATAAAGAATTTTCAACTGAATATCAGACTTAATGAATGCAAGGACTTATGATAAAAATATTGATTATGATTGCATACGCGTATATTACCATAATGGACTTACTTATCGAAGACGTTCTCGCTTCTAACCAAACGTATCATCAAACATATCATCAAGTTAGGAATTGCACCACCCCGCCATGAAGAATTTTCAACTGAATATCAGACTTAATGAATTCAGGGCCTTGTGATAAAAATTATTGATTATGATTGCATACATAACCATTTTGGACTTATTTTTTGAAGACTTTGTCGCCTGTAACCGACTTTGATTTTGCGGGAATTGCTCCTTGTGGCCTGGCATGTCTAGATTGTTGAAGTGTATGGCATGCTACCGTTGCAGTAAGTAACAAACCGCTTTATGGACCAATGAGCTTTAGCACAACAATCGGTATGATTTCAAAATGGTGGGTCACATGAATAAGAGCAGTCAGCCATCCTTATCGCAAAAGACGACAGCTAAGTTCTTGCGGATCAGTACAATAGAAAATTTTCCTGATTGGTGCTCAGTCAACCATGACAATCTGAGCGTCAGAGAACGATTCGTGCCAACATCGTAACTCTGACGTATATCGGACAGCGCCATATTGCTCCGGGAACTCCATGTACTTTGATGAAGATCAGTTCGGCAAGACTGTTCAAATCTATCTATTTGAATGATCTAAGTCACCAATTAGGCATTGTGAGTGTTTCTACATATAGAAAAATGAGTTGAAGCATGTTAAATTACCTGATGAAGGGTTAGTCACGCTATAACAGCACGTTGAACTTCTCAAGTGGTGAAGCTATGGCGGCCATTGTTGTTTCGTGATCGAGGTGGGGAGGGAGAAATAGTCACATGAATGCATACTAATTTTTCAATAAAAATCGTTGCAAAATACACAGTTAACCACTCAAACGTTTTTATATTTATATTCATTGCAAAATAACTCATTTTATGCAAACAAACATCAGTTAAGTAAAAAATTATGTGTGAACTATTTCCAGTATGCGCAACGCTAAAGTTCATTCCAGATACCTAAGGCAAATGGTACTAGGTTGAACTCTGCAATGTTACACGACCCTGTCCACCATGTCCACTATTTTGACGATCTATTGCACAATACTTAACAGCCGAGTCCAATGGTGAAGTTTATAATGCATGTCACCTTGCCCGATTGACTGTGTGTTTGTGGTCAATCTGTTAGTAATAGAATAACCACAACTGACAAGGTTAGCCAAGTGCGATTTGCCTTAGGTATCTGGAACGGACTATACACAACCGTATCACTTCTGACCTGTTCACCGACCATATAGTGGTCGAACTTAATCCGCTACATACGGACGAGGTGCTTTCAATGGCTGCCCGAAGGTTGCCGAAAGCTTCCGAGTCGAAGACGATTGTCAACCATGAGTGGGTCGGCTAGGCGTTGAATAGCCTGGTTACACTGGCCTCGACAGATGGCGTTGGAGTAGGAGAGTATGAGGCCAGATACGCGGTAATATAAAGTTTCCAAGCGGTGTGCCATCAAGTGCGTGTCGTGTTTAGATGGAGCTTTCTAAGGATTTGGGGCTTTGTTTCATAAAAATATGCCGAGTGGTTGCTAAGATATTTGAGATTATCAAACGTTTAATAATCGATCGATGAGATTGTCATGCTTTGCAGGAAATGTTGATGCCATTAGATAAAACCAACCTCAGAATAAGGGTTTACAAAATTTTGGAACATTTTGCGTTAACTGGCAGAAATATTGCACATTTTTCAGTCTCAGAATGCTTAACTTGAAGAACTTCTAACCAGTTTACGGTAATGGTTCAAAAACTTCATACTTCTACGTGTTTTGGTGAGCTCTGTCAACTGATATCACAATTTTGTGTAAAATAGGAAATTTTCAAATTATCGAAATTTTGATAATCTCAAATATTTCCGCAACCGCTCAACAGATATGGATGCAACAAAGCATTAAATCCTTAGAAATGTTCACTCTATCATAATGCAACAAAATTCACAGTGTAGGTAGTTACATATATTGTGCACTTTAAGATTTTTTTCTGATGAGCTATTACGCCACTACGATATTTCCAAATTTCCAAAATTTTGATGCAGAAATATGACCAATAAGATGTACTTTCATGTGGAACAAACCGTGTTACGTTTTGGGCACTAGGGATTTTAGGTGGTCATGTCTCGTCGTGGCTATTCAATCCGCGGTGTAATAAAATCTAATGCCCCCACATAACATGTGATATCCCCTAACAGTACATTTACGGATTAAGCAGCGCCATTGAATTGGACTCTACATAGACCAAGACCCTAATCCTGTGACAAACATTGCATGAGGACATCAGAAAGACGGGACATTAGATTCTATCAGACCTTGAAAAGTAGGTCAAATCAAAAACCCGTTAATAGATATGTCATGAATACTTATTAGATGTACCTATGTTAAAAATTTGCAGATAATCCAGTCAGTAGTTCAGGAGTTATGAAAATGATTGACTGGAATTCCATCACATGACTATTCAATGTCCCAGATAAAATTTTTGGTGGCCCACCGGTGGGCCACTCGCTGCTCTGCCGTGGGCCCACCAGTGGGTGCCGCTGATGGCCCACCGGGGGTACGCAAACCTCCCTACCGGTGGGCCACTGGGGTAAATTTTGGGTCAGCTGATGAAAATCGATAGGATTTTCTGGGCAACTACATTGGGTGAGGTCAAATATTTAGTTAATTCTGAGTTAACCCGAAAAGATTGCTCCAGAGTTACTCACACCCTATTTCCACCCTATATTTGACCTCTGCATGGCTTACTGTATGACGAACGGTTCTCGAGTAATGGCCATTTTATCAATTGGTGGCCATATTGGCGGCCATCTTGGAAACTTATCACCCCTGGTGAAAGGAGAGTTATGCGACCTATCACAGTAGATTCCTTGACCCCTAAAACCTAGGGGTGGACACCAAAACCATCACTCTATGATGAATGGCTTGAGTTATGGCCATTAGGGCAACTGTGGCAGCCATATTGACGGCCATCTTGGATTTCTATATCCCAGGTGAAGGGAGAGTAATGACACATATCCCGTTGGATTCCTTGACCCCTAAAACCTAGGGATCGGCACCAAAACCATCACTGTATGACGAACGGTTCTCGAG
>NMRB01003789.1:0-11539 GCA_002633025.1 Notospermus geniculatus | reverse complement strand
CAAGGGTGTAGTTACATCCTAACGCCCTCCTCTCGAACGCTCAAGATAATATTGGGCGTAATACTTATCAAACGAAATTATAATACCTACGGAAGTTTTTTAAAAGAAAAAAAGTTAGTTATACAATCTGTGGTGTGGGCACGTGCTTGTTGTATGTCCGCCGTCGTTGAGATATACGTGAAAAAATATCGAAATTTCGATATAACCTTGACCTTTGCAAGTGACCTTGACCTCGGAGGAAATTGGCAATGTGCCAAAAAGTTAGCTGAGCTATGTAAATATATGAATAATCGTTTGAATCAAATAAATATCACTTCTGATTATGAAATAATCGGCATTTAACAAAATTCATTTAAATCGTTGTCCGTTGCCATGGAAACGCGAATTTCTCAAAACGCTCAAGGGTGCAAAAGTGGCACTCGACGGATTCCGATCCCACACCCTCCAAATATATGAAAACTGGAAAAAAAATGCTGTTATTCAAAAAGAAACACTTTTCGGCTCTGCGTCCGGACTAACCTGGAGGTCATCCGATATCAGCAACTGTACCGCGTAGATTTTGATTTCAAAGTGTATACATGTATATGTGTATGTACGCTAGAGTAGCATTTTCCCTCACCAACAAGGCAATCAGAGTTGAATATGCGCAATGCCGTATTAACATTTTATTCTCATGGGAACCTTATCTTTTGTTACAAACAGGTTTAGAGTTAAGGGAAGACATAGACACAGTGCTGCAGCCCAATATGGTGGTCTCCATGGAACCTATGGTGATGATTCCAGAGGGTCAACCCGGAGCCGGTGGCTACAGGGAACACGATATTCTCGTCGTAAAGGAAGACGGCGCTGAAAATATTACCAAGTTCCCATTTGGGCCAGAAAAACTAATCATCAAGTGAAGAATTACCACCACCCCGCCAGAATTTTCAACTGAATATTAGCAAAAAGGTATTTTGATATTACACTTAATGAATGCAAGGACCTATGATAAAAAATATCGATTATGATTGCATACATGTACATGTATATAGAACCATTGAGATAATGGTCTTATTTATCGAAGACTTTGTCGCCTCTAACCGACTTTGATTTTGGGGGATTTGCTCCTTGTAGTACGGCATGTCTGGATTGTTGAAGTGTATGGCATGTTACCTTTGCAGTAAGTAACAAACCGCTTTATGGACCAATGAGCTTTAGCATAATGATCGATATGATTTCGAAATAGCGTGCCACATGAAAAGGAGCAGTCAGTCGTCCGTATCGCCAACAGACCACAGCAAAGTTCTAGCGGTCCAATACCATAGAATGCAAGGACCTATGCTAAAAAAATATTGATTGCAATTGCATACATGTATATAGAACCATTATGGACTTATTTATCAAAGACTTTGTCGCCTCTAACCGACTTTGATTTTGCGGGAATTGCTCCTTGTAGTATGGCATGTCTGGATTGTTGAATCCACAAAGTAAGGCACAAAAATCGACACACAAACTGATATATTACAGGAAGTCGATTTCCAAGTTTAAGCAAATTTTCGACCCCAACCGGGGTCTTCTTCAACCTCGTTCCCAGGGGTCGTTCGCTTTCTGACAATATGGCGGTCGCGTCACTAACCCCTGGCATCAGCTTTGGATTTAACGCACGTGATTGGTTGACGGGAAACCGTCAAATATATCCAAAAATATACCCAAAGAAATTTTCAAAATATTTTGGATCAAACCAGAAGGTTATCTATATCCAGGTTTGATGATTTTTTGTAAAAAGGATTTTAAAAAGCACAAGTTAGTATTTCAAATTGATTATTTTGACTCGTGCTGCCACCTATACTTAGTCCAAGATTCCTGGTCGAATTGAGGCGAACTGTGAAACGTATGGGCGAAGCCCCACTAGTACCATTATCGCCCGCAAGGACCGCCCCTGATCATCTCATACCACTATTATATAGAAATTCCAGCTGTGGAGCTACAGAACAAACCAGACCATCTATTAACGAGCGGTAAACGGTCAAAGGTCGGCTATCTAAGTAAGCTGTAAAGCGCGAAAATGCCAGTCTCAGTTGGCACGACGAGAGGTTTTCTGTTGGTGCTGGCAAAGTCATTCATTCATTCATTCACAGTCAATAGTGGTCAATGCATGTCATGCATCATGTACATAATAACAATAATAACAATACATGAATAGGCGATGTATGGCATTGTATGGTGTACATGCGTAACCCTATCCTACCCTACCCGCCGGTCATGTCGATAGGCGCGAGGCATGTTGAATGCATGCGGGATGTAGACATCTAGGCCTAAAACTTAAAAGTGCATTCTGCAGATGGGCTGCTCGCAGGCGATCTGCAGAATACACGTCACCAACCTCAGCATCAGGTACAACTACAGCAGTCTAATAATTCATGTTTCTCTTTTTCATCTATATTTCAGAATTTGGCACTTGTTTTCTGTAGATACGATTTGCTTCCTGCAACACATTATTTAGTGCAAATCTTCACAAACTTTCGCAGCTTTAATGCATCGACCTTCTACCTTCTACCTGCTTCATCTTCATCTTCCGGTACCACCCACATCTCCAGTCCACACCGTATAGGCCTAAATCTATACCTAGCACCTCTCTTTCATTTCACTGGATTATCAACCGAAGCTGATTCCAGCGGTTAGCGAGCGAGTGGTCCGAGGTTGTCTGAGCGAACTATACCCCTGGGGACGAGGTTGGGTCTTCTTCAGGCTGGCACTTTTCCACACTAGATTTCAGAAGTGACTCAAATGAAATATTACCAAGTTCCCATTTGGGCCAGAAAAACTAATCATCAAGTGAAGAAATACCACCAGGCCGCCATGAAGAATTTTCAAAGTGTCCCTCCAACAATAGGGGAAAAAAAAGAAATGCTGTTGTTCGAGGGACACTTTCTATGGCCCACTCTCTAGTGTAATGTCCCTCCCACTATGTGTTTGCCAATACAGTTTGGTTTTGTCTGTGAATGTTGTCCATGTTCCTGCCTGTCGTTTCCTACGGTATCTTCAAGTTTGATAAATCTTCAAATTTTATACTTGTTAGCTTGTAGAACCAGATGTACTCTAAATACCACTCAATGGCGTCCACCAGGGGGCGCGAATTTTTGGGGTCCATTTTTTTCATGATCCTTAGGTATCAAAGTACCCATGTGGGGAGTTTCATGCTTTCTTGAAGAAGTGAAAGATTTTTACCCTTAACCGCTCTACTATTAAGAAATTCATTCATTCATTCATTCATTTTACATTTTCTGACGATAAACTTTTTGACTCGCTCTGTTACAACATGTAAATAAATTACTAGTATAAGTCTATCACGGCCAACCGTACACGCCGGCTTATCATATGCGTTTGTACTTGTACCGTAACAGGTACACTGAGATATATTAAGAACAACCGATAACCTACATCAAGCTATTGTTGGTAAGCCGGGGAACCTTCACCTATTTTCCCAGACATTTTTACCTATTGAAAAACGGTGCAAACTAATTGGTGAGTACATTATAAGAAATACGTCTCTTTCTTACATATTATTAGCAATAATAATGCCCGTGTCCCGACTTCGCATGCTTCAAAGCTGTTGCTTACTATTCAGGGCCTCTCATGGTCAATTTCGAGTCCCCACTGCCAAAAATGACTACAGTCCAACTCTCGGTGCACAGACACGAACACCGCTCAGCCACTGGTAGGCCTATAGTTATTTGAAATGGCGCAGTCAACAAACTTTCGCAGTGCGCACCTGATGACACAACAATGAGTCAATCCTTCAAATACGTTTCTTCTTTTTTAAAGATCGTTTTTTGTGGATCTGCCATTTTATGATTTTACATGTAGATCCTGCTTGGATTCAGAAATGGCACATAAATTGGGAAAGCTTGCATCTTTGGCGAGATTGCCACGTCCTCGCTGTTCATTGCTGGCGAAGTTTCCGCGCAGAGGCGCTGCTGCTTCTGCCGGTGATGTTGACTTTCCGAGGACCCAGAATTTGTGTCAAGGGGAAAAGGTGAGTTTTGTCGGTGATGAAAAGTTTACTAGTAACAGACAGCGCGAACCGCGCACTCGATATGTATGCGATAGTCGTCGACGGTCAGAGGGCCGAACAAGCATACTTCTTCAGCATGCTGGGGATCCCTTCCATCAAAGGATATGATATTTCAACCGATATGATATTTCAACCCCAAAATTCAGTTTAATGAGGATCACAACTCACTGCCTCAATAGATGTCACTGGTGGTTGAAACTACATGTATTGAAATGAAAGTGACATTCAGGTCCAGATCAATTTCCCACACAAAGGGCCTCCATTGTATAGGACCATAGTTATGATCCCCTTTAATCTGGAAACGTTGCTCCTGCCCGCTAAAAAGGGCGGAAAGTTTTATGAATGGCCACCAGGAGAACCGCGAGAAAAAATTCTGCATCAGTTAAGGCCAAGTAAAAATAATAGTTAGATTAGCGTCCTTTTTCCTCAGATGAGTGGGGAGGGGGGAGGTTTTTATTTTTTATTTTTACTAGTTTGAGGCTGAAAAGACATGTCGAAATCAACTTTAAAAAAATTCAGAGATTGCCAAAATTTTGTGGAGGTATAGGAAATGCATTGTAAAATCTTTTTGCTGTTTTTGCACTTTTTTGGGGGAGGGAGGGGACGCTAATCTTATATATTTTTTTACTTGGCCTAATAACAGAATATGACATCTTATTGAAATAATAACATTAAGAACCGCGCTAAAATGGCATGTGCAATTTTTTCCATATGTAGGACGCACAGGTATGTGTATACGTTCAGTACTGTCTTGCAGGTTAGCCTGTTTTCAAAATCAGAAGTAGAAAATCGTCTCGGCAAACTCCGTGCTAACATGGACGAGAACGAGATCGGTGCGTGCGTCATGACGTCATATCACAACATCAACTACTTCAGTGGGGGTTTTCAATATTGCTACTTTGGACGCAACTATGGGTTGGTCATTACCCAAGACAATGTAACGACGGTATCAGCTGGTGTTGACGGAGGACAGCCGTGGAGGCGATCGCATGGCGACTGCATCACGTACACTGATTGGCGGAAGGATAATTACTTCCACTGCGTGAAGAAGTTACTCGAAGGGATCAAGGGGAAAATCGGACTGGAATTTGATCATGTTCATCACGATAATTACAAGAGATTTGATTATACTCTTCCCGATAATCCAAAGGTAGATATCGGACTTCCATCTCAGAAAATGCGGATGATCAAATCCGCTGAAGAGATTGAAGTCATACGCCAGGGGGCGCGCATTTGTGATATAGGTGGCGCAGCAGTCGTTGAGGCTCTGAAAGAAGACGTACCTGAATATGAGGTTGCACTTGCCTCTACCAGGGCCATGGTCAGGGAAATAGCCAAGACATACCCGAATAGTGAATTATTGGACAGTAAGTATAATCTGTAGACTAGTAGCTGATTCTACCAACCTGCGCGCACCAGTATTAGCCACCATTTTTGGAGGAATTTTGCTGGTGACGTCATTTGGGTATTTTATGTAAATTTATTCAATTCTCAATACGGCTGACGTACCAAAATGCAGATAGAAATGACCTACATTATTTTACCCAGGAAATCCGCCAATCACGAAAGGATTTCCCATTTTAAAAAAAAGACAAGACATCAACATAATAGTTCCTATACTTACCACCTGCACCAGCAACGGCCAATCAGATGCACGAACTCGATAGGCACGCAGGTGTAAAGTTTTTCAGTGTTTCCGTGTGTCAGTGTTCCCCCTATTGTTCTGGAAACACTGGCAGATAGATCGACACGTTTCTCTCTGTGTCCTCCATTGTCGAGTCGCGGCTTATTCCGTCAGACAATAGCAGGGGAACACTCGCAGATGGGGAACGCTCAGAAACGTTACACCGGCCTAACATAGGGAAACTCCGATGTAAACTAGTGTGGACTGGGTACTAGTCTATATAATCTGTCGTATTATGCAGTGAGAAATGTAGCCATATTGTAACTCAGGTAATTCTCTATGAATTTCATTGGCTCCACGATCGATGTCATATGATCAATCAGGGGGAATTTCAATACGTTTCCCACTGCCGTCACATGTGGAAGATAATCCTGATGTACCCCACCCGCTCACTTATTCGAGGGTAAATTGTCATACACCGCAGTGTAAATCGTAATTTCCGCGAAATGGTGATATACTGTATGTTATTGGCTTTTGGTACTAGGCTTACTAGCAATTGGTAAATTAACTGTATTTTCATATAAACTTTCATGTTGTTCTCATCAGCTTGGACATGGTTTCAATCTGGTATCAACACGGATGGAGCACACAACCCAGTCACCACGCGAAAGGTCCAGAAGGGGGACATCCTTAGTTTTAACTGTTTTCCCGTGATCCAAGGGTGAGGGCACCAATTACAACCAATTCTACCATTTATTTTATAGTGATGTGGATTTTCCCAGTCAAATGAGAAACTTTGACCGGAGAGGAAACAATGTTCAATATATTCCCGAGTAGTACATGCATTGTGATGCACGTACTACTCGGGAATACAAATGGTCATAAAGGAATCAAACATAAAGGTTCAACTTACAGGGTGGTCCAGAAAAACCTGTGCAGTTTCAAAGTCTTGTATTTTCCATGGAAATTAATGCACAGTTTTTCTTTTCAGGGAAGTGCAATAGTATATTTGTATGTTTTATCTGATGGTAAGTTGGATCTTAGAGACCAGTTTTCAGACCACGATCGGATCAAAATCACTGAACTGTACATGTACTTTGCGACGAAATCACCTGTTCTTGTTCAAAGTCAGTTTCGGCGTGAATTCCCAGGGAGAAAAATTCCGCATTGCAATACCATCAGAGGCCTTGCAGAGAAGTTCAGAGCCACTGGCTGTGTGACAGGCAACAAGAAAGGCCACAGTGGTGCACATGTTGACTGCTCGGACTCCGGCTCATGTTCAGAATGTAAGGACTCTTTTGAACCAGTCACCACCGAAATCTACCAGACGGCTCAGCACTCACAAGAAGTGGGTATTTCACGGTCTTCCGTGATAAAAATCATTCATAGTGACTTGAAACTATTTCCCTACAAAGTACAGATTCTTCAGGCTCAAACACAAGCCAACAAGGATGAACGCTATGAAATTGGGGAGGAAATTAGTGAAATAGCCACTTCTTGTGATAGCCGTCTGGTGGACTTCTGTGGTGACTGTTCCAAACGTGTCCTCACATTCTGAACATGCGCCGGAGTCTGAGCAGTCAAATGTGCACCACTGTGGCCTTTCTTGTTGTTTGTCACACAACCAATGACTCTGAACTTCTCTACAAGGCCTCTATGGTATTGCAATGCGGAAGGTTTCTCCCTGGGAATTCACGCCGAAATTGTCTTTGAACGAGAACAGGTGATTTCTTAACAGAGAAGAGTTTAATGATTTTGATCCGCTCCTGAAAACTGAAAACTGGTCTCTAGGATCCGTCTTGCCATCAGATAAAAGGTCATGGGGGTTTAAGATCAAATTCCCCATTTGGGATCCCTGTCAAGTTATGTTTCTGAAACTTGGAGGGATGAATGAAGGGCAATAGACATTATTTGTGATAACATAAATGACTAATTAGCTCTTTTGTTTTATCTTTGAGGCCAAATTACTCCTAGAATCTGGCCATTTCGTGGGCTGATTTTTTCANGGATCCAGTTATTTAGGGTGAAAGTTCACTTAGATGCTTCATACGTAACGTACCGTACCAGAAATGTTTTTGTAATCATTGCTATCAATGAATTATCACGAGTTTAGGTTGGGCAGTTCGGCGTCACGCAATGGGTATAGATCGACCTTAAGACATTTTCATTTTGACTTTCTGGTCATTTTTGACAATGATATCTTGGAACAGAATTGTTTTTTTTATCATGGGCTTGTAGAGTGGATTGGATTTTGTGTATATTCCAGGTTTTTCTATGAAAAAGCCATATGTTGACCCTTGCCTGCGCGGACAAAACCTAATGAAGAAAATCATACTAAAACAAAAGAGCTAATTAGTCATTTATGTCATCAAAAAAATGTCTATTGCCCTTCATTCATCCCTCCAAGTTTCAGAAACATAACTTGACAGGGATCCCAAATGGGGAATTTGATCTTAAACCCCCATGACCTTTACAAATATTCTCACACTTCCCTGAAAAGAAAAACTGTAGATTAATTTCCATGGAAAATACAAGACGTTGAAACTGCCCAGGTTTTTCTGGACCACCCTGTACAATTTTAACAGTTTTAATATAATGCGGACAGTATCCCTTTAAACTTTGAACATCAACCGATTTTCATTCTGCTCTATGGTAGGCAAGATCCTTCTGCATGATTAGCGCTTAGTGTTCATGTTGTAGCAAATGTCACGATAAACTCACAAACAGTAGTTCCATCTTTAGGTACTACGCAGCACTTGAACGCACTCTGTTCCTTGACCATGCTTCAGATGAAGCACTGGAGATATGGGAAAAGAACGGCCAAGTCCACAGGAAAGGACTTCAGCTGGTTAAGCCAGGGGCAAAGTGCTCAGAAATCGCAAGTGAATTGAACAACATGAACAGAGAGATGGGACTGCTGAAATATAAAAGTATTGGCTATGGTCATTCGATGGGTGTTTTGTCACACTACTATGGACGAGAAGGAGGTAGGTTAAAGTTGATTAAATCATTTGCTGTTAGAGACATCTAAAATATTCCGAACCCACCTGTCATCCCACTGTTTTAGACGCCATATTCACCAACGTTTAGCTGCGTTGGCAGTTTGTCTAGCGCCCGATAGATGTTAGTGTTGTCGCTCAATTATCATTAAAGTACGCAAGAAAATGCGGTCGCTGTTGTTGTAGCCTAGTAGAAACTGTCTGTGGTGCATTCCTGTCTCAGAGTCATGTTTTTGTCCGAGGAGAGGGTACTGGACAATCCGTCTGTCTTGACGCGTGCGAACAGGTGTGATAAAAGGGACTTTCAGCAAGGCTCCGTATCGTCGATCAGTATCACGTATGCGTATGACTTTAATAGAAAATGCATTAGCTCGATACGTCATACGTGATACGGATCGACGATTCGGAGCCTTGCTGAAAGTCCCTAAAATCTAATGTCCCCACCCGCCTGATGTCCCCCTGCATTGTTTGTCACAGGATTAAGGGTCTTGGTATCTCGAGTCCAATTCAATCGGGCTGCTTAATCCGTAAATGTATTTTGGGGGGACATCACATATCGGGGACATTAGATTCTACTACACCGGTTTGTGTGGGCAGCAAAGACAGGCGCCAGTCTAACCAGGAGGTCATAAGCCGATATCAGCTACTGTATTGAGTAGATTTTGATTTCAAAGTGTATATGTGTATGTACGCTAGAGTAGCATTTGTCTTTACCACCAGTTCGACGGTTCCACTGGAAGTAAGACACTCAGAGTCGATTAAATGCACAATGCCATATTAAAGATAATGTATCACGGATATTTTCGCGGGCCACGAAAATCATTGTTTATTTACGTTTTGTTTGTTTATGTCTCGTCTTTCTTTGTCTTATGAGTAATTTGTTGGTGGCATGCCCCTCTAGAAATTCTTTTGATACTGAAAATATTCAATTTGGTCGGTTGGCATGTCCCAAAAGTCCAAAATAACATAATGTAAACATCCATGTTTACAAACATTAAATGTAAACAATGAAGTCGTGATATATTATCTTTAACATTATTCTCATGGGAACCTTCTCTTTTGTTACAAACAGGTTTAGAGTTAAGGGACGACATAGACACAGTGCTGCAGCCCAATATGGTGATCTCCATGGAACCTATGGTGATGATTCCAGAGGGTCAGCCCGGAGCCGGTGGTTACAGGGATCACGACATTCTCGTCGTAAATGAAGACGGCGCTGAAAATATTACAAAGTTTCCGTTTGGGCCAGAAAAATTAATCATCAAGTGAAGAATTACCAACACATCATAAAGAATTTTCAACTGAATGTCAGACGTAATGAATGCAAGGACCTATGTTACAGTTATTGATTATGATTGCATACATGTACATATACATGTATTGAACCATTATGGACATAGGCCTTTTAATCGAAGACTTTGTCGCCTGTAAACGACTTTGATTTTGCGCAAATTGTTCCTTGTGGTCTGGATTGTTGGAGTGAACAATGTATGGCATGGTACCGTTGCAGTAGGTAACAAACCGCTTTATGGCCCAATGAGCCTTTAGCTCATGACTTTATGGGCCAATGAGCTTTTAGCACATGATCGATATGATTTCAAAATGGCGGGCCACATGAAAAGGAGCAGTCAACCGTGCTTATCGCCAAAAGACGGCACCAAAGTTCTAGAGGACCTAAACAACAGAAAATTGTCCTGATTGGTGCTCAGTCAACCACGAATCGCTGCGCTTGGTATTGAATTGGGCGGTAGTGACTCCTATTGGTCAACTGACTGACAGCTGCTTCGCACCTAGGAAACTGACCACCGAAACTGTTACTACGAGCGACCCATGGTGAAGTGTTCTCCTAGATCGAAGCCTGTCCATTTTTTGGGTCAACCCCTCGAACGTCCTTGAGCATTGAAAAATCGCAGTTTCAGGTTGTCGGCCTCGGGCTAGCTTGTTTGCATGGAGAAAAAGTTTCAGATCAGCGAATGCTTTTTATGCTGGAATAAACGACTCTGGTTTCATTACTCGATCGGCGGCCGGTGTCCATCGAACCCCCTTCGGATGACCAATGCCGGTTTGGAGACCAGGACTTCTTGGTTGACATACTCATCACATGAAGATTTTGTCATTTTCATGTTTTGATATTTCATTTTCATGGCTTGATATTTTCATCAATAGTGAGATTTTTCAATCCAAATTACCAACAGCATGTTTTGCCGCAAGCCCCCTTATATACCGGATTGTTCCCCCAATACCGCTCAATCTACAAACCTAAAATTATCATACTGAGGCGGACAAGGGCCTATTTTCCACGCCTACCATGCCCATGCTCTTCATTCATGAATACTGATTTGATCAGTTGTACCCTCGTGAAGTTGGCCAGGAATGCGGCCCTGTGAATGCGGTAACAGGTGAACAGTAGTCGATCAATGCACATGCAATCTAACAACCCCTGTTGATCACTCAGCGACTTCCGACGGGTTTTCCAAGACCGCCACACAATTACACGATTACCCCGATTGAAACGAACATCATCACCACAAAATGAATACGGTCAGTGGTAAAAGTGATTGACACTATTGACTGATTATCGATTGTGGACACTCAGCAAACTGTCTTCCAATGAGGTCACTAGTCCAACCCCTCATCAATACTGCAATTTACCGTAGACCCCTCGTGACATGAATCCACCAATTATGAACCATAGTCACCTTTTCCTGGTATCCGCCCCTATTCATGGCGATTTCATACACTGTGAGCGGTATTGGGGGAACAATCCGGTATACTGGATTGTTCCCCCAATACCGCGCAGTCTACAAACGTAAAATTATCATACTGAGGCGGACAAGGGCCTATTTTCCACGCCTACCATGC
>NMRB01003788.1:40453-52825 GCA_002633025.1 Notospermus geniculatus | reverse complement strand
TTGTCGAGTTTTAGGTGTGGCATCTGGTTTCGTCATTTGGCCCTGGAGCGCAGCTGGCAAGGAACGTGTTTTAAAAAACAGGTCAATCAGCCCGTGTGGTTGGGTTGTGGACTTTTTACTTTGAATATCGTTTATTTCTGGCACGAAATTTCCGATTCCTCTTCTGCTGATCGCTTGCCTGTCCCCATAGCGACGCCTTGAAATATTCATGTGACCCAGAGGTATACGTTTCCGTTCGTCTGCATTGTTGACGTCATTATTGTCGTCTGCTACATCACGAAGGTGATTTTCGATTGGTCCGGCTTCAGCCAATCCGCGGTGATTATGAATTCTGCCCTTTGATTTGTATATGATGAACTCATGTCGTCTGATCTCATTTACCGTCTGCTGTCTCATCCGGTAATCTGTCCGGTTCATCTGGCTGAGGAAGATTAGGCCAGCTGTGAGGTAAAGACTGATGAAGACAACACATGTCTTGAGTCGACAAGACCTGAGGGACCAAACCCCGGAAGTCAAAAACCATCCTGTCAGAGCCATCTGTCATCTGAAACAGGAACGAAAATGATTGCGAAATCGCTGACATTTTGTCATTGGTGGGAGCGTGGCTATCATTGCCAAGTTTACTCGAGAGTGCATTTCTTCTCTTTAGACTAAATCACTGCTTGAAATATCTTCTCTGCCTTTAAAAATAATGAGCTTACATTACAATATATCGTGATGAGTCATATTTGTATGTGGTGTATTTTTTTCAATCATGAATTACGTCCCTTCTCGTACGCCGTTTCCTCTCAATTGACGCATTCAACTGATTTTTATGGTGACTACATGTATAACGAAATGGTTATGGGCCACCTGCGCGATGACAACGCCTTTGATTTTGTATGTAACCTCATTTTTAACACATATTTATGACGGTTGGGTTGCAAGTATCTTTCAGGTGATACTATTTCATGCTAGAAAGAATGGATTTCAGGTTACAAAGGTGGATTTTGCCCAGACGAGCAGATAGCTAGGCCGCAGCACCAGACTAGGCCAAATCGAGCGTCAGGTGGCGCGGATTGACGCCTGAGTTTGGAATGCAGTTTGCGGTGTGCTCGCTCTCGGCGTCAATCAGAGCATCAGTAATTCAAATATCAATTTGGATTGACCCTTGGCGTTCGAAGGCGTTGAACTTGTGCGCTTTTTGACACTTGCCTCAGTGCCCGAGCGACTACTGGTAGGCCTACTACAGTTTTTCAGAGTTTTTCTACCCGGCGTAGAAAAAAACCTTTGGTAACGCCCGAGTTGGAGTTGGAGCGCAGCTTGCATTATTTCATGATTTACCATCAACATGTCACAATTTGAATCCTAAACATCCCCTAAATCTGCGTTACCTCTTGTACCGTACCCCTGATTTCAACAAACAGGGTAGCATGTCCTCCATCGAGAGTTCCTATGTTGTTTTGAGGTCGAGCACGTCATAAAAGTTCAGGTACAGTGTTATATAATATATAACATTATAATGTGGCAAGGGTAAGAATAAAGAAAGGGGAATATTCCATGCTATGATTGTCCACGTGCGTTATAATCCTTATAAACATACGTGACAGCTCAAAGGCCAATATATCCTCATGTGAACACTTTTGACGAAATATTTTGTTGGACTATTTCCCCTTTCAGAGTCAATAAACTCTGTAATTAGCATTAGTGTTTTACTTTATGAGCGACATGGTCATCCCATACAATGATTTAATCAGAAGGTCTGTTCGGTCAACGCTGAAACAGGCCGGTATTACCAGGCCCAAAATGTGCCTTTTGTACGGAGATAACTCCGATGTGTGTGTCAAAGCAACGGTCGAATCAACTACTGTATAGTTTACACTGGGCCGATTTTTTTAAACGATAGTTAAGGTAAACCTCGATTTAACCATCGGCTTTTCTGACAAACCGTGAATTAAAGAAGTAAACCTTTTGACTTTTAGAATGTTTGGCTATCAACGATTCATAAAATCGAAAAATTCACTTCGATTAACAAACAGTTTGTCAACTGAGGGTTAATGAAACCCGATGGTTATCTTAGCCATCGTTTAAAAAATCGACGCATTGTCGATGTCATGAAGAATAAACATCATGCGAGCTTATGGCCAATGGTCAATGTTGCTTCTATCTCTGGCGGCAGGTTTTATAAAGCTGTGTATTTTGATCCGTCGTGGATCAATAGAAGCGGAAACATTTTACAGGAGGATATTCTATACTGTTACACCAGTTCATCGACCTTCTCCCGCCATCTTTGTTTCTTTATGAAGAACAGAACTAACTTTGCCGCGTCCGCTGTTCGCGCGCTTGGTACGCGTAAACCAGTCTTCTACAGTGCACTGTTATGGGCACGACCACAAAAATTAGGCTCGTTCATCAACGTTCTCTCTCCTCCTTATTCATGTGCGGACCTCAAACCAAGCAGATGACCATCAAGCAACAACAAATGGCAAAAATAGCACTTTCATCAACGTCTGTCGTCACTTTTCCGATCAACTAGCTAAATGACCAGAGCAGGTGTTACGGCAGAAGGTCGCAGCCTCCTACAGGTACAGCACCGTCCAAAATTAAATGCAGCAATTTTTCACTCTATCGATCCGAAATCACCTTTAGCACCGTTGATTACATGTATATTTCCATGGGTGGAGATTGCATATCAATACAACCAGTTTAGAATAAAACATGATGGCTTTAAGTCGATAGCCCTGTTTTCTTTGTCTTAATATTTAAATCGTGTAACGGCAATGAAATTTAACCCTTTCTCATTCAGACACACGTGGGCGGATAGGAAACCTCTGCGAACACTGTTGTGTTATTTCTTGTCTGCGAACAGAGGCCCGGGCGGGTTTATCGGCCAAAGTTCAGACGAATCTTTTTTTGCAACGGAGATGTCCACATTAGTTTTGTTTGTATACGGAACGGAGACGCTAGGTGGCGTGCAGATTTTTATACGAATTGTGTTTGCCAGTTTTCGCGTCTCCTCAGCGTTTCCGTTCATACAAAAAAATCTCGCATATCCAAAATCTTCCTCTCCATTTTGTGCCGTCTGCGTCGCCGTTTCCTTCATTGTTTGAGGTAATAACACGAAGTCTCGAGGTATTTATGAATATTCGACCTTTCTTTAGCACGTTTTATTGCGCAAATACGTCTTTCTTTTGTGAGACAACGCGCCGGTGTACCGCAAACACCACCTGTCGATAAAAAAGTGATCTACAATGATACCGTGTATTATAATGGGGAGAAAAAAAAATGGATATTTGAAATTAAAAGAAAGTATCAGCAACTGATGCCTGTAGCCGATGGCACTTTACGAGACGGCGCCAAGGTGACAATGCACGTGGCAAATCTCACCTCCATGGGCGTCAGGATCGCCTCTGGGATCGCAGAGGAGCCTGTCACCGAGGTTGAACATGCAGGTGTCTCATCACAAACGCTCTTAGAACTTGATTTATTATTAATAAGGTGCTAACTGGACTGTTTATAAATCCTACCTCTTGGCAAACGGTCATTTCAAGCGAGAAGTTTCAGCATCCCGAGGCAAGAAGAAACGTACAAGGTAGGAAGGAATCTTTCGTCAGCCTTTTTGTCACTCTTTCCTTCCATGTTTTTGTATCTTTGTTTTGTGGCTTTTCTGCAACTGATGGACGCTTGATCCAGTCCAATCATGCCCTTCTTGAAGGCCCGATCATTCCTCGCCGACACTAAGCGGAAAGAAAAATGCTTTGTTATTTCTCGCCACGCTGGGACGGAAAATGATTTTTTTTTCATTTTCCGCCAGGCTGGTTTCAAAAAAGCATTTCTCGTTCCGCTTATTGGTCGGCGGGGAAGCATGAATTGGCCTTAAGGCTTTCTTCAACTGTGCCCTCGCTAGATGAACTTATCACCACTTTGACAGAACATGAAATGCCCCAACATTTTTCTGTATATCAACATTTTGTCGACAGTTCTTGATTACCGGAAATGAAGGAATGAACTGTTGGGTGGTACCTGTAGGTTTAGGCATTCAACTTCAGGCCCCCGTTGTCAACGTTTCGAGCGAACCATTTTAGCAACATGTGCACCAATTTATCCAATCCAAATTCGTGTTTTTTAAAAATCCGCACTGTAGGGCCGAGGACATGTTGAAATTCGTTTATTCGTAAAGCTAGCAGCACACGTCACCACTTTCGTTGCTCATACAGGCAATTTTCGTGGTTGGCAATTTTTGTGGCGGTTGCCGGTTTACAGCAGACGTCACCATTCAATGGTCTCGTGTGCCACACATCACCACAACTGGCAACTACGAGCAATTTTCGTGGTGAGAAATGAAACCGGTTTGATTTTCGACAATTTGTGGCAACTCGTGGTCACCACAGAATTTCCGTGGTGATCGTTGCCGGCCACAGCGCACTTGGCCATTTTAGTGGCGACCACGAAAATTGCCTGTAATGAGCAACGAAAGGGGTGACGTGTGCTGCAGGCTTTAAAGGTGATTTTCTGGCTGAAAGCTCCATTGCTTTCCTGTTTCTTCTTCAAACGGGACCAAGATCCATCTGCATGTGTTTTCATCACTGGATATTCCCATGGTTATTTGTTGTCCAATGGTCCAATTGTCGCCTACAATACCTAACGAACCCGGTGATTTTAGCATAATGGGAGATCCCTTTCGCAGACCCGGCGGACGCACCATCCGCGGATGATGAACAGTCCCAATGGCGAACACAGATCATTGCCGATTCCTTGCACGATTCACGGAATCTGCAACTGGCCTGTGCGTGCAAAACCATCTTGGCCCCTGTCTCTCAGGGATATCTTCTCCAGAACCTGGCTAAAATATATCTAGACTCTCCTCTGAGGGCTTGTCAGGGCGGACCGATCAGAATTCTTTCTGATGAAACTGGGAAATTGGCTCATAGCAACATCCAGACTGATCTAGTTGCAAATGTTCGCAACAAGTTGCGGGAATTTTGGCGGGAATCCTCAGGATCTGGTGGAGAGGCAAAACCTGGCTGTGTAGCAGCTTCATTGCTCTTATATGAAAAGGGACAATGTGAAGCATTAGTGGGGAGCTCACGAGCTATACTTATATTAAAAGTTTGTCAAACTAGATCGTTTCTGACTTGCAGCCGTTTGTTCCGATGTTTATATCCATTTATTTGGTGTTACGGAGGCATGGGTATTTCTCGAGGAGCGCATTTTCTGTCACGGATGCCCATTCAGCCGACTTCGCCTTCTTGCTTTGTTCGGCACCAAGTTTGGCTTTAGTAGAAATCACATGATTTTTTGCTGTAGTCTCATTGGCCAGTGATGTGCAACTTGTTGCAACTTCATCAGAAAATAGGATCTAGCTCCTAAATTGTTGCAGGTTGCAGTATAGTTGCAACAAGTTGCATGTCTGGTTACACAATATGCAACTTTGATGAAACTTTTTGGTCTCATCAGGTTTATGCAACAAGTTGCATGAAGTTGCATATGAAAAGTTGCGTGTGTAAACCGCTCTTTAGGTAACAGCACCGGAAAAGTTTTTATTGCTACACCTGTCCCATTATCACGATACTATTAATGTCTCTTTCCAGGCCAAATGAAGTCGTTTTCCGTCTTACTAGTTCTCGGCCTCATCCTGGTGAATTCCGTCCTACCCATCCGTGGCCAGTGGTCGCAATCTCTCGGGTGGGGTGGCGCCGGCGGCGGAAAGAGGGCGCACGGGCTCCAAGACAAATGTCAGGAACGAGGCTCAGAGGTCCGTGAGATGATATCAAAAATGATTGAGGTAGGTCACGTCTATTGTCTTTTTTGATGTCTTAGAGTAGAGAGGTATTTCTTAAAGGACCACAACCCAGGGAGTAAACTACGCTGTCGGCGAATTGACCCGATTTACTACGTACATTTTGTAATGCATTTTTGTAGTTCGTTTTGGTGCCGCTCGGTGGCTCCTTCTACGTCGGCAGTCAAATAACTCATTAGTAGACCCGATACCGTGCTCCTTTAACTAAATTAAATCAAAGTCTATTGGCAGATGTTTCTTTATCCTTGGGCCTGGTTTACACTGCCGTCGTATCATCAAAATGCAAGCGGGTGAGCAAACAATAATAGGGAGGTTTCGAAATCAAATGGTAAACGTAAACGTTATAACGACAACGTTATTTTGGTACCGAAAATGCAATATAAAATCTGGTTAATGTGTAGTACAAAAAATAACGTTGTCGAAGTTTTCGTTTATCGTTTGACTTCGAAACCCCTAATATTAGCCATTTTCCGTTCGAACAGCATTGATTGGGTGGAGAATATACCAGGCCTAACCCTGAAACGCTTTTTCGGGATCTGTCTGGTCTGTCATTGAGTTTTAGGGCACTTCAGGGACCCAGAATACGATCTGTTGGCGGAAATCAGGGACACGCGCATGTGATTATGGGCCGTTACCGACACCTGCACAATGTTATATCTCAGAAATAATTGACGAACATATTATTTGCTCCCTTTGGTTGTTATGCGGAGGATATTGTTTTGTGTTGTGGACGTCTCCATTTCCGTGACGTCACTTCCGAGTCGACCAATCACCTGGTCCGGATGTTGTTAACGCAGAGAGCAAATGGGAAGATGGAAAATAATCACGTGACACATTCGTCTCCGTTGGACGGGCGGGGGCGTAGGTGTCACGTGATAGATGGTCACCACCCTTTCTGTTTCATCAATATAAAACCGTGGACTTCGTATATGATATTGTGGCGTTATCATCGGACTGTGGCCATTTTTTTCACCTCGTATCCAAACCGCGAATCGATCGAGAATTTACTGAGATGCTTTCACCACAACCTTCCTGTCTGCGCAGAAATCCTTTCATCTGAAATCAGCTTCTAATCATTATTTTCATCCGGTGGACCTTGGAGGAATTCAGTATAGATGTAAAGGCCTGTCCACACGATCATACATTTGTTCAAAACATCATCATACATTTGTATGATGATGTTCATGGACAGATGGAACATCATCATACAAGTTCATGATGCTGTTTTGAACAATGGATGATGAAATATGATGATGTTCAAAATTTTAGCTGCATTGTGTAGACGAAAATCCACAACAAGCTTGGACATCATCATACAAATGTATGATGATGTTTTGAACAAATGTATGATCGTGTAGACAGACCTTTATTCCTCCAAGGGTGGACTCACTGACAACACGTGAGCTCTAGTTTGCTCGTGAACCTATTTCAAACACAGTGGGCCTAATTGAATAAAAATATTAACAGTTAAGATTTATAACGAAAATACTATGATACCTGTACCGATACGAAAAAATCGTGGTTGTATCAAGTAGGCCTAGCCCTTCAAGGATCCAGCCACATCCACGGGTAAAGCCTAGTTTATACTTCGACGCAAGACCATCGGCGTCCGACGCCCGATCAAATCTGGACGCCGACTTCGCGGAATTGATTCACAGTCCAACGTACTTTAGCGACGGCGACCCGTTATGAAATGACTCTCAAGTAATTACAGCCTCACGATCGGACGCCGACCAAATCGCACGACGGGGGTCGGCGTCGAACGCAATAAAGCCTAGTTTATACTTCGACGCACGACCATCGGCGTCCGACGCGCGATCAAAATCTGGACGCCGACCTAATGGTGTCGGCATACAGATTTTGATCGTGCGTCGGACGCCGATGGTCGTGCGTCGAAGTATAAACTAGGCTTAACGCGCGTCGGTCGCCGGCGATGGTCGTGCGTCGAAGTATAAACTAGGCTTTAGACAAGCTCCCTGAGGGTGTGACCTCTCTCGTTATTCTTGTTCATTCACAACCCTTACTTCACTCGAGAACCATTCTTGCTGACTTTATTGCAATTATATTGTGATTGCAGCTGAGAATAACATCAGAAGGCAGGTGATCGTTGGATAATGTGACAAAAAGGACACATTATCTTCATTTTGTTCATTTTATTGTTCCTTATGAAGTGTGCTATCTTACGCAGGTCCAGTAAGCTCAAACACTGACGTCATACAAAATTCATGTCTCGAACAGGCAAAAGCCTCGTCATTTTGTGTAGCACTTGGCATCATGTTCCCTCATTTCAGATGGAGGCCATTAGATTGGTTAGATGTCATGGTGAATTATCTCAAGAGAAGGCGCGGTAGGAATATCAAGGTAGGTCAAAGGTCAAGGCCAGATGAGGTCAAGGTCTCTTCCTGAACGCTATTGCACTTGTCCAATGGGCTATTAACTCTGGTCTTTGCCTGGATACGGACAAAAATGCGATTCTTTCTGGTCTGTTTTGTGAGACATAATAACGCCGACTTTGATTTTGTTGGTCAGGATTATCTTGGGTGGAAACAACAACACAGTTTATCCATTATAAAGAACGTATCTGAATACCAAACAGCAAAATGACTCGCACATCATTGCTTTATTTGTCAATTTTCAGATGAAACCATGTGCGGTCATCCTAACCTCACGTGATCTTCTCGGCTTGAAGGGCTTCTCGCGAAAGATGGAATTGACGCTTTTATAAACATTCTACGAACTTAAAAAAGCCGCCAGAAACTTTTCTGTGGACTTCTGCTAACTTTACAACAGCCCTATTCTGTGTACCTTTGGAATTTTTCTCGTGCGTACCGGTACTTCATTCAAGACGACTGAACACTAAAAAAGACCTTGCAATATTTTAGCACGAAGCTGATAAATCCAGCTGCTCCCCGAAATCTGTATGATGCCGAAGAGTTGGCATGAGGCGCACTCCTGTGGATGATATTCTCCAGAAAAATCGGATTGTCAAGTAAAAGAACTGTGCATATATCTATGTTTTCTTGAAAACTTATTCATATCGGAATCCTTTACATTAACAAGGCCTTTTTATCGTATAATATGCGTAGGCCTTCATGTATGCGGTTGCATGGTTTTCCGATTTGGGCAAAAAACGATCGTCACGTGATATGAACTAATCTTCTTCTCTACCCCACAAAATGCCATTCCAATATCAATCCTTATTTTCATCCTCCAGTCGATTTCATACCATGTGACACATTCCAGTGAATTATAATGTCTCAATGCAGGGTTTAGCCAAAAGATGGCCCCACCGCCTGAACACATGTTTAGTTGCTTGCTCGAGTTCACACTCCTTCGCAGAGGTCAGTGCTCCACTACGTTACGCTATACTGACTCTGCCAACATACGGCCGAACTATTTCCATATCCTCCGCGGCGCCCACGATTGGGCTGCCAGCACTGGAAACTCCAGTGAAAACGCTGAATTACAAGTGTTTTGGATGCCTCTCAACAATCCTTATTTTCTTTGGCCAGAAAGTTCAAACATTCAAGCTGTTTTGGTCTTAAAATCAACTGTTCATCGTATCTTTTCACACATCTCTCCAAAATCGGATCCACGCTGTCAAAACAGTAGCACGTGTCAATGTTTACAAACACGGAGATCATGTGCCGAGTATCTGGCCTCTGATTGGTCGAGCGCCGAGACGGCTCACGGCATTTGCTCGAAACTGCGCAAAGTAGTGCGCAAAATTCCTAACATCAAATTAATGTTTTCCTCCATATTATCCCAGTTTGTGGCTATAGAATGAAATATTAACGATTATCAAAGTCATTGGATGCGTTTGGCGCTAATATTTTAATCTGAAAAGTGGTTTTGCAAGAACCTTGCAGAAGTGAAGAGGGCGTTTGTTTCCAGAGGCATTATTAGCGACCGCCATATTGTGGAGCGAAATGCATTCTGGGAACCAGTTTGGCTCGAGTTGTCTCAAGGCGCTGCTCCACGTGAGTTTTCTGTCGAAAGTTTGCTGTCAAATTAACTGTCCAAAGACTATCCCTTGGAAGTTGTTCAGCTGGTGACTGTATGACAGCAATTATTGCTGTCTGACAGCAATAATTGACTATCTGACAGCAAACTTTCGATAGAAAACTGCCACGTGGAGCGGCGCCTTTACCATCGACTTACCGAAACAAACAGAATCTAAAACCTTGTTCTGTACGCAACATCCGATCGATTTTGCGATTATAATCTTGTGATTTTTTTCGCGCGTTGGCGTCTGTGCTGCTGGAGCTATTTTACTGAAAGCAGACTCAGGCGGGACCAGGACGCGCTGCGCGGGAAATAGCTGAACCGTCGTGCTTTGCCTGTCAGCTCTTTATTACACTTGTCAGCAGCAAAATGATTCATGTTTTTGTTTAAAAAACCCTTGCCAGTGTATTTCTGTTTACTAATGCCAACGCCATGAATGCTAGAAAAATACTGTAATTATTCACTTGAAATATACATTGGTCAAATACATTTTTGTTGCTTTTCAATAAAGGAACAGGCCTACAGACGGTCGTTTTATGCAGCCTAGGGACGTGCTATTTAAGTAGTTTCCCTTCGAACCGCCGAACCTCGGCCCGGAACAGTAGAAATGCCAACGAGGTTTACGTCGACGAAAATCAAAGGCCATGTTCAGGCGCTCTTCAAAGCAGGTGGGAGTAAATCTACTGGTGCGAGTTGGGTCTCAAAGGGAAATTCACCAAAGTTTCCTTGGCTTGACAAACCAATCATTCTCTCACTTTTGTTTCGGTCTTGAAGACATCTCTCCATCAAAGTGCCTTTTCTGAGGGAGGCACGAGCCAAGTCATGTGAAATGATCTTAACCTTGGTATGGAAATCAACCGGGGAGAATACATTGCTCAGTTGTGTAACCGACGCTTTGCCATCTCAGTCACAGCACGGGCCTCACGAGTAAGTTTGGGGATCAGAGTGCTCATATTACTAACAAACGTAGCCAGCGGCTCAGGCTCAGGTAAGTTGTCAGTAATGAGCAGTCCCCCACCCAAACTGCTTAAAACTCTGTGGCAACCCTCCAAATGTCACTGACTCATTAGGGAAGAATGAAGGAAAGGACCGACTTTTTCAACAACAGACAACCAATTTATTCCAGATCACATTGAACACTTTGAGTCCCAATATCAAAGGTGGCTTTGCCATGCATATGCAACTGGATACAACCATGTGTGCAGCAGGCTTAACATCCAGTGTTAGTAACACAGGATAACCTCATTGCCATCACCTCATTTCTCAATTCAAGCCAAATCACTGGCAGCTCAAACTATCAAACAAAACAGCTGAATCACATAAGTTACCAACTCTAGGTCATTATTCAATTTTCAAACTGTCATATGCACCTCCGTCATAACCAGACGTCTCAGGTCCCATATTGGCTGCAGCTCCTAGTCTCATTTGCAATGTCTCTTTCTGCATCTCTTGTTGTTTTACAGTGTCCTGAGCATCCCGCTGCATTTTCTCCAGTTTTTCTAAAGTCACAGATTTTAACGGCATCAGTTTTGGCTTACATAGCACTGTGGATGGAATATCCTCCTGGTACATCATTCCTGTCTTGGGGAGAATTTCTTTCAGTGCATTTCCCTGTTCTGCCATTGTAGAAAATGAATGTTAATGGTTCTCAAAACTGCAGTGACACTGAAAGAAAATCAAATGAATGCAACATGTAAGATCACTGACAGGTCATGCTTATCATTGTAATTGATACACATGCACAACACTAACAGGCCAGGCAAAGCCGGGATTCAAAATAATGAATTCAGAATCGCCTAGGCCCTAATTAGCCTAGGCCAAGAAGGGCGTCTCTGAATCAGCTGATCATCAATTGAGTTGTTAGGCTAGAGTAGACTCGCCCTCCTTACATGCCTTAGCGCCTAGTGAAAGTAAGGAGGGCCCAGGCCTAACTCTTGTCAACTCTTGTACCGGGGGGTAATGTAACCAACTCAACTGTCAACTGAACTGAGTCTGAGGTGAGCCCTGCCCCTGCCCTGGCCCTGGCCATGCAGGCAGTACCCTCCTGTCCTGTATTACTGTAGGCCCTTAGGCCTCCAAACCAAGGCCTTATACAGGGATCCTCACCTATCCTAGGCCTAGTCCCCTTTTCAGATTCTCGGGTGGCAATTTAAACCCTCAGTACAACAATCGACGGTTTTGAGAAAGATCTGTAGGCCCTAAAATATGAAAATCAGTAGGCTAATGTCAGTGAATGTGGTGGGATTTCTTTCCAGTCGGCAGCCATTTATAAACAATGACACTTTTTCTTATCTCCAGATGGCTCTCCCGTGTGGAGAGCTCTCCTGCCGGTGACGTCATTACTGTGGCCATCCGAATGTAGCCGAGTACCTCCGAAGATGACGTTGATTGTAATTAGCGCTTATAGAACCAAAGAAACGAGCAAATCCAAAATGTGATATTCATATCTATATATTACACTATATACACGGTACAAACGTTTTCGGCAGCATCCTGCTAGCCCTCATCAGGTAAAATGAGAAATATTACAAATTGAAGAAAGACTGGAGCATTAACATAACAGCAATAATACAATTAGTAACTCTGTT